>QGSO01000715.1:0-105000 GCA_011037825.1 Carya cathayensis | reverse complement strand
AGTAATACTGTGCCCACCACCTCCTTAACCCTTCCAACACATGCATTATAGTTTGAAACAAACAATGTCAATGAATGCGGTCTGACAAAGTGTTTCAAATTTTCGATTCAGGAAAACATAACCACGTGCTCCCCTGCCTCCAATGAAACATAAACCAAGACCAAGTTTCATAGAATTCCTCACGTACTAATACTACTACTACGACTACTCCTCCTGTGCGTAAAAAAGAAAAAGTCATTCATATGTAGTACTAAAATGTCGTTTCACAATCAAGCAATAGCCACATGAATCACGTACCACATCATGAACAATGAACGTGACCGATCTGCAATTTTGCTCGCATCTCTAATATCCCGCCCATGCCAGTAATATATTAGGTCCCCCCGCCCGCCCCAGGCCATGCAAATTGATCAGTGGTGAGTCCCATCAGTTGGCTGCAGCTTAGGCTGACTTTTGGGGGTGATTGAGACACCATATATGGTTGCTAGTATAAACACTCTTTAGCCTAGTTTGTTTTTGCATAGCCTAGTTTGTTTTCCCATATAAAATAGGTTGAGATAAAAGTTGAAAATTGAATAAAATATTATTATAATATTTTTTTAATATTATTATTATTATGTTGAGATTTAAAAAAGTTAAATTATTTATTTTATTTTATGTAAAAATTTGATAAAATTGTAATAATTAAATGAGATAAGATGTGTCATGAAAACAATTAAAGGAAGCCTTAGGAGCACGTATACCCACTTGTCTTCAACCAAGCCGAAGGGAGCATAACCACATGTGATCTAAAAAGCTAACACCGCGCGCTGCAGCAGCCTGCAGTGGAATGGGTCTTCCCAACCACAAAGTGGTGTTTGTTTTTCTTCTCTACATGGGTTGTTGCCCCAGTTTGGAGGCAATGTGCAAGACAACAATCTGGTAGTCACATGAAAGAGATCTACTGTGGCCCCAACTTTGCCATCGTCGAAAATGAATTAATATTTTCTTTTGGAAAAGTTAAAAAATTCCAAATAAATTTTAAAAAATAATAATATTTTATTGTGTGAAATTAGTTGTAAACTATTTGTGCGTATATAAGTTTGGATGCAATGAATATAAAAGTAGGTACATAATTTACATGGCTAGTAGTTTTCATGTTTCTTGGATATATTGATGTCGAGAAAAGATTATCGATCCTTAATTGGTATGGGACACTATCCCCTCAATCCCCACGTTAATGTATAGCTAGCTGGGATAGTTTGATGATTCCAATTAAGTATCTAGGGACGATATCTATCTGATCCGATGGTGAATAACAGTAGTGCATGGCTTGTGGAAGGGCCACATGACGCCCGTGCATTAATTAATTGGTGGTCGCAAGGCAAGAAAATGGACCTAATTAAAGCACTAGATAATCACCTATCGTCCTCTATATGCCTAGAGATCGGAAAAAAATTAGAAACTCAAGGAGAAAAAGGATACTAGCGGAAGAGGGATCGAGAGGGGAAATAAGAGACGATGGAGAGAGGTTTTTTGAGAATTAAGGAGATATATAGAGGAAGGAACTTTTACTTTTATAAAGAGCATTTTTACTTTTATTTTTTATATGAATTAGTTATTGGATTAAAGGGTCGACTAACTTAACTACGTACCGACATTTTTATACAAAGAGTACTTTTCTAATCATGAATTACTAAAGCTATTGAAGAGTAATGTTACGTACAATCACTTTTACTTGTTCAATATATATTTCACTAATGTTATTGGCTATATTAATTTTTTCTAATACGTAATCAATCACATTAATAGAGTGCATAAAAAAATACATAAAAATAATTACACATAAAATTTTTGTAAAGATGATCATATATGCGGCTTGTCTTGTGGTGTGAAGTGAAAGACGCAAAATTGGTCAGCAATTGGGCCTAATTCTAATCTTGTAGATTGTTCAGCTGTTTGACGACATATATAATAATTTGATTGAAGAGGTTTCCAAAGGAGAGGCTACGATTTTAATCCTCATGATCGTCAAGCTGTTTGCACGTACGGACACATGAATTACTTGGTCATATTTATGAATGATCTTAATTCTTATGTTATACCTAACACCAGGAATAATATATGATAGATGAATCATGAACAAAAATTTTGAATCACTAAAAATAACTATATATATTAAGGAAAATGATAGTATGACTATTAAAATATATGTCCACTAAATATATCTACTCATATATTTTTATATTTTTTATATTTTTTCTTAATGGTTAATTGGAAGTAAATATTAGTGAATTTATATTTTTTTATTTTATTTTTCTTATAAATGGTTAAGGATGTTTAAAAAATGATTGATATTGGAAATGAATATTAAAAACAACTTATTTATACTAGTGTGCATATTTGGTGGGTACATTTGATAGTCACTCTAGCATTGTCCATATATTAATAGAGTGGTGCTAGTGTACCACCTAGGTTTGATTGATGGGCTTGCCTACTAATACAAATTCCATATTTTATTTTTCTTTTCTTTTCTTTTTTATATTTTTTTAAACATCATTAAATGTTTTTAAAAAATAAAAAAAATAAACCAATACACTAAAAGTTAATTCCTTAACCATTAAGCCAAAAAACAAATTTAAAAATAAAACTTAAATACATAAGTGGTCAAAATGAGAGGGCAAATTCATGGCCATACTAACATTTTTCATATTAAAAAACATATTAAATAATTAGATAATATTATTATTATTTTATTTTTATTATTTGATTGAAAATAATAATAATAATAATAATAACAACAACAACAACAAAACTAGGGGTTGCAATTTGTATATGCGGATCATATTTATTAGTAATTATAATATCTAAAAAAATAATTAGACTATCTACTAACAAAAAATTATCAATATTTTTCAGATTTTAACTTATAATAAAATCAATATTACAATCTGATTATTAACAAATATGAGTGTTGGTTCATAATTGTAATTTTAATAATAAAAATATAAACATATTGAGAAGTACGAATATTACAATCTAATAATAATAAATTGTGATTGTGACTAAAAAACTAAACAAGTCATAAAAGATTGGTTTTATATTAAGCGGGTTAATTCATCATCGACTAATTTATAAACCATATCTTAATAGATTAAGTTATTTTGACCTGAATTCATTAACATAAAATCTAAATTTATTAATTTCATATCATGTTTACATTAGATCCATATCTTTGTCACTTATTGCCGCTCATACACAAAACAAGATATAAACCATCACGATCTCGAGTACATACATCGCTGTCCAATGGGCCAATTAAGGTCATGTGCCCACTTGGATATCCGTCATATATTTTGTTGGTCAGATCGTGGCATTAGGGGAACTTTCAACCCTTTCTGTTATTTGTTCTGGCAAATAACTACGTCATGCTTCATACTTCTTAGATCAGAATAAAATAATATAGATGAGTTAAAAAAAAAAAAATCCAAAAAATGATTTGAATAGAGTACATAGAAAGGAATAAATTACTTTTTGGGGCCAGACTTATATATTAATTTTTTTAATGTTGTTTCTTCATGCCGAAATTGAAATATAATATCAAATAATTAAAAAATTATTTATTATCTTTTATTTGTTTATTAATTATTTAATGCTACGTAGAAAATGATAAAAGGATAATAATTTTAAAAACAATCAATATATGTCAGAAAAACATGGAAGGAGATCGACCTTGTAATTAACCCCTCTTAATTAATATATTTTCAATGTAGCTATATATAGTACTCATGATGATCAACCACTTGAGGATATATCCTTGCAGAGAAATGATTTATACAAATTCTAAATAGATAAATTTCGTATAAAAAATATAACTCATCTAAAAAATTATAAAAAATTTATTCTTTTATAGTAGTATTCATTTTCTTATAAAGGGATTGCACAAAATTTATCTATTTCAAACTTTCAGCTAGCATTGCTAACAAAAAAAAAAAAAAAAAACTAGCATTATTCATTAGTCTAATAGAAGCATTAGTAGTGCCTTAGCCATTCTTTAGCCAAAATTTAATTAAGATATTTACTTTTTTTAATTTAGCTAGTCACTTTTTAACAACACCAAATAACAAAATCTATCACTATTCTATTAAAATATTAATTTTGACCTTTTCATTTATTTTAGTTTGTAATTTGAATATTTATTCATTTTTAAAAAAGTTTACATTAATTTTCTAATGCTTATATTATTTCAACAGATATAATTTTCTAACGATTTTTTTTTTTTTTTTTATAACTGTTACATTCCTCTGATGGGTATATTTTTTTAAGGGTTATATTTTTTCAACTATCACATTCTTCCAGCCAGCTTGAAGAGAGCCCAAAAGTTCATTAATGACAAAAAATTAAATGGCCAGCCAATTTCACTGACTAAATTTGGCCTGCTAAATTCACTCAAGCTAAATTTATTGTAGTTTTATCAAGTTTGCCGTGAGGTGTTTTGGCTAAGTTTTACCTATGGCCAGCTTACTACAAGTGCTCAGGCCAAATTTCCGTATGCTGAAGGTCTAATATTGACTAGGAATTAGATGATTAATTATAGCTACTGCACTTGAATTACGCAGACAAACCATGTTTAGTACCACAATAGACATAAATTAACACAAGTAGCCATAAATTATAACGAACTAATTAATTATGACAAAATGAAATAAGTAATTAATAATGTAATAAGTTTGCAGGATGGACTCCTTTTTTAATCAAAATGCTAAACCTACCAAATGTGGGTTCCGAATTTGTATCTCGACTCTTTTTTTTTTTTTAAATTAAGAATATAAAAAAATCAATAAAAAAATTAAAAAAACATGTATTTTTTTTTGTCTTTCTCAGTAGATCCTCGGGCTAGCACTACTCTTTTTTAAGTTCTCAAATCTTGTACTCTTTAAAAGACAAGGTGGCACACTAGATCATCAGTCAAATTAATATAGTCTAGTCTTCCGATTAGACTTAGTGCAGGATATTGATGTGCGATAGATGATAATTTAGAGCTAGCCATTGCCAATGCAAGTCTAAATTAAAATTAAAATGCTTCGAAAAACATCTACATTGACCTAGCTAAACTTTTCAAATTTGACATTTATGCTACGGTAAATCTTAGCAGCTCTCCATGTTTGGAGAGGTACTGTACATGGACCAAAATCTTATTTTATCATTTCTCCACCTCCCTCTCACTCTTTCTCTCGATTTTTCTATCTTCATATCCAAAACCCTCCATTTCATTTTTCTTTTCTTTTCTTTCTTTCTCCCGAAACTCCATTCTCTTATTCGACAGGCAATCCCCCTTCTCTCTGTCGCTCTTTTCTTCTTCAACCCGCAAGCCATATTCTTATTTAGCCTCATTCTTGTTGAGAGACCTTGCTCTTCCTCAACCCGCAAGTGTTCCCTTCTCTCCAGTGGTTGCCGTCATCTTCGTTCTCTCCAACATAAATCTCCCTTCCTCGCTCTTCTCTCCCTCTTCTTTGTGCATTCTCTGTGCCGTCGTTATGGATCACTCTTATTTCCCTCTTCTCTGATTCTCACTTTATCTTCATTGAGTGATTAAATCACCTCCTCTTTTGCGTTGCAAGGACAAATAATTGTAGAATTGGCTTGCTCCACGAATCGTCCAGAAGGTTCTTTAATTTCCTCCACGAATCTGCTTGACTCTACCTTATACGGCATTTGCCACTACAAATATGTCACTACCGTTGTGCGATTTGGATAACTGCTTTACTTTTTTTTTTTTAGGATGAAATGGTATGTTGATATCGTGTATTAAATTTGCCACAAATTTGTTCAGTATTTTTTTTAGCAACTATTGATATTACGTTTGATTCTCTATTTTGGCATATTGTTATTGGGTATGGTGTATTGTGTTCGATTCTCTGAAATGGTATGGTGTATTGCACGTGATATTGGCTATTGATTCTCTACCATCTCTGTTTTGGGATATTGTTTGTCTATTGTTTGTTGATTTTGGCATATTGTTTGTCTATTATTTGTTGATTTTGGCATATTGTTTGTCAGTGATGACCCCTTATTGACTGCTAGCTTGATGGTTCAAAACCTTGGATGTAGGCATATAGTAGCTTGATGTTTACATCATGATATGCAAATTTTTAAGCATGAATGCTGCATGATGAATACGATTGTTGTCTACAGGTTAGTATTCATGTCCATCTAGATCGGTAGCACTACAAACCAAAAAAAATCCAACCAAAAACTTAATAACTCAATTATCTGCTTTTACAAAAATAATTTCTATAGAATTGTTTTATTCTTTCAGCCGAGCGCTATGTCTATTACTAGATTGGATGGATATAATAATATAGTATGATTGGTGGTCAAACTTTTGGTATCTATGATCAAGAAGTTTGGTTTTCTAAAATTTTTAGTATGGTTGGCTAGTTGAATTATCTGGATGGAGTAAATTTATAGGGTGGGTTGCTCGTAAACAACTCAGTTTGACAAGAAATTTAAGCTAAATTGGTAGTTAAAAATTTATAAGGTAAATTTGAGGTTAAGAGGTAAATTTAAGCTCAATTGTTAGCTAAACCAATCAAGTTTTAAGGTTACTTTTGGAATCCACTGGTTGTGTGATTTATAGATTTGTACGAAAATATAATCTTTTTCATAATGCAGTTGTGTCATTTGCAGTGGCCTATCTATTTTTTACTTTCTTATAATGTAGTGTTGTTTTTTTCTTTTTTTGGGTGTAGTGTTGGTTTTTGGTGTGTATATTAATGTACTTTTCCATCTATATATAGTTCATATATATAAAATTAACATATATATATATATATAAGTTGACTATATATAAGCAGATGCTGTAAAAAGTTGTAAGGGTGACAAATCAATTTTTTTCAACTTTCTAGCATTGAGACATGCAGGTTCATGATTTCCCAATTATTCATATATTCAAATTTTTAACCACTATCATATATATATATATATATATACATGGACAAGATAGATACCCCACTGATTAAGGGTGCAGACCTTGTTAATTTATTTGCTTATATCAATTGTGCTATGCTACACTTTGCCTGAATAGATATTTGTTATTTTCAAATTTTCAGATTACAAAATAACCCTTGTACTTCTTATTCCTTTGGTTTTCATTATTTAATTTTCTTTTGTTTATGCAATATGATGTTGAAATACTACAATATGGACTGAGATATTACAATATGATGTTGAGATACTGTATAATACAGAAATATGATGCTGAGAATTTAATATTGGACTTGAATATTGGGCAACTTCTCTGACTCCTTAAAAATTTAATATTTTTCAAGAATAGACACGCATTTTGATGATGACCCATTCTTCACCACTCTATTACAAAGTGGAGGAGGATGTTGTAATAGCACCCTAATGCAATATTCTAATGTTGTTGCCCAATCAATCCCTAATGACGATGAAAAGAGACATCCTTAAAAAAATTCAAAGATGTGCATTTTTCACTATTGAAGAGGATAACCTCCTCGTCTCAACTTGGCTCAAAATTAGCATTGATGCGATAAAGGGTATTGATCAAAAGTCCACTCAAATGTGGGAAAAAATTACCACATTTTATCATGAATATAAAAAATCGAAACATTGCCAACTATTTTGAGGGCTCTTTGATGAATCGGTGGTTCATGATTCAAAATTAGACAAATAAGTTTTGTGCATATGTAGTGCAAGTAGAGTTATTGTACTCGAGTGGTGCAATGGAGCAAGACAAGGTATGTACCATTACGGAGCAAGACAAGGTATGTACCATCTTCCTTTATTCATGCAATTTGTAATGGACTTACTTATAAACTAACAACTATTTCTTCACCTTTGTAGATTGAGAAGGCAATGGTGTTGTACAAAGAGATGCTAGGGTGTAATTTCATAATAGAGCACTGTTGGTGTCTTCTGAGACATCATCCAAAATGGTAACAACACATCTCTACCCTTAATAAGAAGAGAAGGTCACAAGAAAAAGTGTTTGGTGAAGTTGCTGTTGACATAGCCGAGGAGGACATAGAGGTTCTTGCTGAGAGATCTCGAGGTAAAAAAGTTGAGAAAGAAAGAGAGAGGAAGCGAAAGTCGATGGAAGGCAACGATGGTGAGATCAAGATTGTCTTAGCTAAAATGACTGAGAATAGAATGACGATAATGGAAGAGCGTAGAAATGCTATATTGAAGATAGACTTAGAAAAATCAGCAGCATTTGAACTAAAGATAAAAAGGCTCGAGGCAAATATGATGTTGCTAGATCTAAGTGGCATGAATGCCATGCAGCAAGAATATTTTGGCCATATTCAACTCAAAATTTTTTAGAAATAGAGGCCTCATTCTAAAGGTACATCTACATTTCTTTCGACACCTTATGGAGGTGTCTAACGTTGTTGTTAGTGAAGAATTTTTTTGAAATTTTAGTGGCTGCCTAGCCACAGGTGAGCAGGATAAAAATGTGACTTGGTAGCAACTAAATTAATAGATTGATTTGTGGATTAATTTGGTAATTTGTGGACTGTTTTGGGGTACATTAGTGGATTGTTTTGATAATTAGCAAACTGTTTTGATAATTAGTGGACTGTTCTGATAATTTGTGAATTGTTGGTTTGTACATTTGTGGACTGTTTACTCTATTTCCAAGTGTGAAAATTATATGCACTTGCTCACTCTAAAAAGCTTTCGCTCAAAGTTGAAACCAAATTTGTAGAAACCAAATTCTGGATTTATTTGTAGCTATCAAAAGTATGGTAAAGTTTGAGATATTTTACAATCATATGCAGGCCTCAACATGAGAAACTCCCTCTTATTCAAATTATGGAAGAATATTCATTTAAGAATATGGAAATAGAGTATAATGGATATTAGTGCTCTTTCAAAAAATAGCAGGGATTTCTAACTATTTGTAATATTTTTAACATTTTTCTAAGTTTTTTTTTAATAATTTTCTAACAGATCGATCAAATACGTTGATATCGTTATACGATCCAGGCAAACCAAAAAAAGAATTCAATATCCAAAGATCATAAGATGCAACAGTTTCTAAAATAATAGTTGGTTCATTCACGTGACTAGAATATATACCTTTCTATGCAATAGGACAATTTTTCCATTTCTAATGCATACAATCAATGCTACCCAACATACCAGGGAATCCACGTCTTTGTCCGGCATTTAGTAACCTTATTATATCATTGCTGTTTGGAGATCTCAAATATTCACCCCAAAAAATTGAGATAATTGCCTTAACAAATTTCTTCATGCTTTGTTGTGCGATGCTTTCTCCGATTCTGATGTACTCGTCCATTATATATTCGGTAACCCCATATGCTACCATCCTAATCGCTGCAGTCATCTTTTGAAGGGAAGACAATCCAAGCCTCCCACTAGCATTGCTCTTTTGGACAAAATAATCATTGTGGGAGACTACTGCAAAATGTATGCATAAAAATAAATCACAGCTCATTCGAAACCTCCTCCTAAAAAGATGGGGCGGATATCGTGGTGTTTTAGCAAAGTAATTATTCCAAAGGCATTGATGACCTTCGAATGAATCACGTCTGATGAACCTATGACGTTGAGGGGTACGACGAGTTGTAGAAGATGTTTCGTCGGATATCATTGTAATTGCTTGCATCATATCCAACTTTAGATTGGAATAATTATCATCAAAATTTGAAGAGTGATCCATAGCAATTCGAGAGAAGAAAAATAGAAGAATTGGAGGAAGAAAATTTGGTTTTTGATGATTCTAGTTAGAGGATGGGTTTATTTATAGGGTTTGATCCTCAACTATTAGTTACAACTAAAAAAGTTGGTAAAAGAATAAGGGTTGGCAAAAATTAGTTCATTCAAGAATTGCAGATGGTGATTGGTTGGTATAATAAGTTGTTGGCATATTTGTTGGCTTCAACCATAATTCTAAATGTAAATATTGGGCAGAAAAAATATTAGTATATTTGTATATGTGATTGTTGGGTGAATGGTTGACAAAATATATTTATTGGATAATTAGGTTGAGGGAAAAAATAGTTGAAAAATAATAGTTTTATTTTTAACAAAGTTATTAATTAATATATGAAGTGTATTTGTAAAATATTAAACAAATAAACATGATTAAAATATATAATATTATATTATTATTTGGACTTTAAAATAGTTAGTCCAATGTGGACGTAACTAGCTAGAAGTTTATATTATGACCAAAAGATAACATTCTAGCTAAATTTTAGACCTGGCCATTGCCTTAAGGAGGTTTTGATTTTTCAATTGCTCCAAACTATATATATTAAAAAAATTGCACCATCACACTATTAAAATCTAGGCTTGAAAAATTGAAATAGGGTAAAGAGCAATTCATGACAATTTTGAATCGGTTATTTTAATATTAATAAAAGTATTAAAAATCATATATAATGCAATTCAAGCATTATATATCACCATTAGGTACCAAGGTGGTAGCCTAGTTGACAAAAACTAGGAGATCATTCTCCCCTCTATTGCCTGAAATCACAGGTTTGAAGTAGCTTATCTTAGTAAAACTTGTGAATCAAAGTCTTGGGGGGCCTTTGCGTGCTAGCACCTTGGTGGAGTTGTGGTGACGGGCTACTTTACCTGGGGCTAGTAGCTTTGGCTCAAACCGAACATACCCCAGCAAGTGGGATCCCTTAAGGTCACTCCTATAAGAGGAAGCTACACTATCGCCCCTCTCACTCTGTTGCGAAAAAAAAAAATAACATCATATATAAAAGATTATAAAATACTTATGGAATATTTTCAATAAAATATGGTGAATCTAAATAGTTTCAATAAAAATGCAATTTATATTTAATCTCAATTGTCGACATTTTTTTGCCTCGTATAGTAATAAAATAAAGATTATTAAGTTATAAACATATGGCAACAAATTTAGTATTTTATGCACAACCACAAATTTAATACAAAATACTCATTCACCTCCTAATTGTTTTATTCAATAAAAGAAAATAAAAAAACTTTGTTGATGTTTATCTTTTTTATTTTTCTACGATTTTTACTGAATACAATGATAAAAAAAAGTTATTATATGTTTAGTTCTATCATGTTTTTGTATAAGAATATTTATTTTTAGAAAAAAACTTAGTTATCATACAACTTAAAAAATACAGTTTGAATCGATTGGAACTGACTCAAATCGACTAGAATCAGTTGATTGAAGTAGTTCGGTAGATGATTAAAAAAATCCACTAAAATTAGTTTGATTTCTTATTGAGATTGAATTTGAATTGGCCAAATAGACTTGAATGGGACCATTGTAATGACTCGACCCAATATTATTAGGGATGAAATAGGGAAAAAAAAATCTAATGAGTCTAAAATAAATTTAATGGGTCATATTGGAATAGCCTACGAGCTATTAAGATTCTTAAAGTTATTAAATTTTATAGGCCATATTGGATAAGTTGTGAGTTATTATTTATTAGGATTTAGTTAAGCCCAAAGGCCTAAAATTTTATTTTAAAGTCGTTAAGGTTAGTTGAAAATTTTAGAGGAAATGAATGAGCCGATCTCTTAGAAACTCAATTAAAATTTCTGAATTTTTAGCCCATGAAATGAACCCAAACTTGTTAGGCCAAATGTGGGTTCTCTATCTCTTAGTCATGTAAGTCTCCACCTTTCACTAAGATTCACTTCCCAATGGAATTTTCTCCCAACAGGGATACAACTCTACAAGTCATCTTCCCGTTAAAACTCTTTAATTGATTGCCTTCTCAAATTCTAATTCATGCACATCTCCACTTTCTACTAAATTTCACGCCAATGGAACTATCTCCCAACAAGAATACAACTCTACAAGTCATTTTCACGTTAAAACTTTTTAACCAACTGCCTTCTCAAACTCTAAGCCATGCACGTCTCTACCTTCCACTAGAATTCATGCCCCCATTAGAACTCTCCTAAAATTCTACAAATCATCTTCACATTAAAACTCTTAAACATACTCCTTATATATATACTTAGCCCCCATGCGCTTTACATTCATCCCATTCTTCTTCAAGCCCATTGTAGGTTCCATTTACCCGAAACCACGTAGATCACCTCCAGTCCACCAACAACCCCACGGCCCCGCCTTAGCTACCTACCTCAAGGTAAGAGCACCACAGTCAAACCCATGCAAAGCAGCCCTTCCCTCTCTTGAAACCACCTTCCCACCAATGTCACAACCACGACAGCTACGTCCATCACCAACAAACTACAGGAAAGCCACCCAAGCCCCTCCATACAATGACTCCACACGACAAACCCAAAACTCTCACGGCCTCCACTTAGTCACTGTATGCATATCCACGAACAACCCTGTTTCACACCACTAACTGTGCACTAGCACCCCAAAGCCAAGCCAACCACCGTCGCACATCCTCTTCCTCCAAGCCAAGAACCTCCATGCATCCAACCCCACACGACAAGCTTTGTTTTTCTCCTCAAAACAGAGCACTTACTCCCCCACCATGACTCACATAAATCCCAAGCCTCCACATCTTAGCTGATGGTGAAAGCTACCACTGTTTAGTCGCTACTGCACAGTGAGTCTCCATTGCCCAAGTGCCCCCATGCTAGCCTTCAACTCTCTTGGTAATCAACTTCATCCTAGAAACATTGGATTAGCACTATGAGTTAAGTAATATAATCATACCCTTACATGTATGTATGTACGGTAAACGACATGTCTCTTATAAAAATACTATGCATGTATGCCCTCCATTGAAAGCCCATTTTTATATATTTAGAGTTATAAATATCATGATTTTATTCATAAGTTTCGTATTAGTTGCAAGACATGCATTAAATATTTTATGAAAATCTATGATTTATGTGAAGATTTATACATTAAATTATTTATGAAATTCATACTTTTATGAAAGGAGTTGTGCATCAAAATATTTATGAAAGATCATGATTTTATGTGAAGAATGCAATTTCATTTTTTTAATTTATGATATGACAAGTATGCAAGTATGATTATGATGACGTATGAATGATAAGATACGGCCTATATTATGATATAAAGACGGTGCCATATGTTATAGGCATATTGCATTGCCAGGTAGTACATGCTGGAAGTGTACCTAGTGTGTCTTCCTTATGTATGGATTCCACAACCCGCGGCCACGGGGAGAATCAGAATGTACTTAGATTCTCTAACCCTAACTCGCGGGGGTCAACAGTGGGTATCGGCTTATGACAAGTGAAAGATAAGTTCATATTCATGTTATTTACATATGTATTTGTAAGTATGCATATTTTTTTAAGAAACCTTATGTTTATTATATTCACTATATGATATGTTACTTATTGAGTATTTGACTCATTTTTTATATGTTTTTATTTTTTAACCACCCCAAGTGATGATATTTATGATGATAAGACTGCAGGACAAGACTTGCCTCAGGGAGGCGAGACAGAGGCATAGGTAGTTTATGTCAGGCCCAATTTTATGATTTAAAGTTTAATAAGTTTTTTTTTTATAAACACATGAGACTTTATTGAATTTAAGTAAGTGCTTTCGGAGACTCTTTTTTAGATTTTAAGTATTTAATAAAAATGGTATTATAAGGAATACTTGCACTTCGAGCATAATAAAAGAAAATACTTTTAACCCAAGTTCATTAGTAGCACTCCGGCTTTCTCGGTGATTTCTAAAAGTGATTTTATTCTTAAACTCAAGGAGTGAGATGTTACAACCCTTTTTTCGAGCCTTGATTAAAACCAATAATTTATATCCCAGATTATCAATTTCTTTCTATTTGTCTTCAAATCTAGCCTTAAAGTCTCTGTTTAATTGATTTTATTTTATTTTATATATTCACAGGGCACATTTAATAAAAGAGAAATGTTGTGTACACATATGGTGGTCATCAATTTCTTATTTTTATTTTTTTACTTAATAGTTAAGTAAATATTTTTTAATGAATTTATGATTTTTATTTACTTTTTAAAATGTTTTATTAAATTTTAAATTTTAAAAAAATATTTGAGAAAAAAAAGAAAAAATATTTGCCTTTTCGGGTAGATGTTTTGGTAGACTTTCTGTGGAGTAGCATTGTCCTTAATAAAAAAAATTAGAAATTTAAAAAATTTATTAAATAATGAAAAGATTTGGCCGGCTGGCCTCCTGTTTAAGCCACTCCAAGGGGTGAACCCGCGCGATGCCGACCGGGCCACCTCATGGCAGGCGCATCCATTGTGATTGGATTTGGCTTGTTCTTTGTTAAATGTTATTCATTATTCTTTGTTTCAATCATTTTTTATACTAAATTAAGGACATGAATTGAGTAATAATTCACTTGGTAATGTTAGGCCGGTTCCGCCAAATTTAAGAAGGGTTCGTACCTACTTATTACTGCACGCAAATTGAGATAAAAAATAAAATTTTGTTACATATAAATAAAGTTGTGTATCAATACTAATTTTTTTATATTTAAAATTTAAATTAATATTATTTTAAATAAAATTTACTTTTTGATTAATCACATTAAATTGATACACATATTAATACGTAATTATGTTTATAATTAATTTTTTTTTTAAAAATTAGATTATTGAAAAAAGAGAGAAAGACAAGTAAGTGTATATATGAATTAATTAATGAATGATGTTTGTTCATCATGATGCATGAATCTCCTGGTTATAAGTAATTATGATATTTTCTGGTACGGTTTGAACGGCATGGACCTAATATTTCCACATGTGATTGCGTATACAGATCACTTTTGGCATGCATGCAGATTGCAGGTCGAAATTAAGATTATTAGCGTGAAGCTCCCTCCCTGCATGCATCTGCATTTTTTCTATCAAATCACTTTCACAACTACATATATGGCTTTGGTACGTACGTTTGATCTCATCTGATCTGATTATCTTCCTTTATTTACGCAAATTTCGATTTATCAAGCACCGCCCAATCAATATCCCTGATTTGTCGGTGCTTTTCCCTCTCCTAACTCCACTAATACAACATCCTCAATGGATTAGAAAAGATAAATCCATTATATATTTAGCTATTAGACCAAGACAATAAAAATCGACAACAATACATTTAGCTTTTAGTTACAGTAATTTATAAAATAAATTCCAAACTTGATGCTACTCTTTACATAGATCAAATTTATATTTTATTATTATTTCTCTTTCTTCTTTTCATCACAACTGCCTTCAACCGTTCCCCAAAGGCACACGAGCTTTGTTCTTCGACTAGAGTAGCTGTGATTCTTAAGTTGCAGTCTTCGTTTGCTTTTTGTAAAATAAATTAAATATATATTTAAATTAATATTATGTTAAAATTAAAAAAATTAATAATTAAAAGATTAAATATTTTCTAAAATTAATATTATTTTATTACTATATAATAAATAAATAGATAATTTAATGTGAAAATTTGATGTGAATGAAATAGTTAAAACTAAATTCATCTAATATTATTTTATTGTTGTATAATGAAAAATTACTATTCTAATGTGGGAACTTGATGTGAATGAAATAATCAAAATCAAATTCATCTTATATTACCTAAAAGTGTCATTTAGCGTTATCTAATTCATTGAGAGTGCTCTTATCCATTCCCTAATTAGAGTGCAGCATTGTGCAAACTACAACAATACTTTTGACTCATGTACGGATTATGACTATCATATATAAAAAATTCTATATGTAGGGCTTTTGTGTATTTTTTACACACTCTATTAATATGATTGATATCATCACTTTATTTTAATATAAAATAAGAGTTTTACTACATATAATTATTTTTACGTATTTTTTATACTCTTTATTGATGTGATTGTGCACATCAATGAAGTGCGTAAAGAATAAATAAAAATTGAATAAATCATACTAATAAAATGAGTAAAAAATACATAAAAATAATTGTATATAGCAGAACTCATTATATATATATATGTTCTTCATATATTAAAGATAAGATCTTATATCTTATTCAAAAGATTTTAGTATGTATAATGAATAAATCGTTGTTGCATGCATGCATGTGAAATTTATAACCCTCTTAATTAAATTTGATATCTCTCTTACTTTCTAATTGTTTAAGGCCTTTGCATTTTCATCAAGTTGCAGAAAAAGCAAGCTTCGATCTTCGGTACCAGAGCTTGCAATATTGGGAGATGGCGTGTGGGATATATATATATGGTGTTGGTGTGCACATGCAGACGGCCGGCCTCAAACAGTACATTGACTGAAGTTTTCAGGTAACAGTACTACTCTCAGTCTCAACAGACTGAATTGATTACTGCCCGCTTTCAGCACAACTTGAGCAGTAGGGTCGGTTGGTCCGCATTGATTCGGCCTTAATAATATATATATATATATATATAGATATACATGTTTTTAATTTACTTTTTCGTCCTTTATTTATTTATTATTTATAATATTTGGAGGAAGCTTTTGATTAGGATTACTTAATTTACATATAATCAAAAAAATTAATGATGATTGCTTGTTTGGAAAAGCCTAGAAAATACCAATTGGGCTCCTTTATATTTAATCAGTACTAGTACTTAACACGTGATTCTGTGTTTCAAAAAAAAAAAAAAAACACGTGCTTCTGCACATGCATGAAGCTTTTCAGCAATAGTTTTATTGTTTGTACTAAGTTTAACAAATAAAATAAGGATAATGCTTTGGCCCCCGCTGGAGCTCTTGCTTTCACCGGAGATAATTGTTAGTTTTTTTATTTTTATTTCTTTTTAAATAATTAAGAAAAAATTATTTAATATTATTATAAATTTTTTTATATTTTTTAAAACTATTTAAAAGTATTGAAAAATAATTTAAGAAAAAATAATTCTTTTTTGTCTAACGGTGACCACCAACGGTGCTCATAAAATAATACTTCAATATAACCATTATTTTTTTAGTACCACTGTACGTACATATATGCTATAAGGTTTTAAAAAAATAAATTAACTTATATATATATACATATCCTGTTTTGTTTTTAAAGTAGTTTTTTTAATATGAGTAATGAAATTTACAGTTGCAAGTGAGTATGTAAATGTCGTGTAATCATTTAAAAAAATAAATAAATATGAAATTAACATAAAAAAATTAATTTTTAAATAACAAACTTTACGTTTTTTCAAAGATACTGTATGACACTTGCATATTTCTCGACTATATGTGGCATTACTCATATATATATATATATAATTATGTCAAAATATTAAAAAAACTCTTTACTTTTTAATTAATTTTTTGGGCCTTTTATTTTTTATGTTTTAATCCTGACTGCTATATATAAATAATTGAACATTTATTACAACATGCAATATGGTCACTGATCGATACTTAAAAATTAGGTACATGCCTCAAACCAAAAAATAAAATAAAATTAGGCACATGCTTGTACGTTCACATGATTTTAACTAGTTTCATTACAGTTTTGGCTTATCCCCTTATCCTCCTCTCGAATTAATAATGCCATTGTATATAATTAGTTGATTAACCCTTCCGATCCGGTGAAATTAACGATGCGGTAAATTCCTAATCTATACATTGATCCAAGATTAATGTGGATGCATGCATGATGCCACTCCATGCGTAGACAAAGTGAGCATGACTTGATCTACCTGTAATCTCGCCGGGAAAAATTGAAACATATCCTTGTCACGTGCGGACTTGTAACGTTACAAATTAATTTTTAGATGGCATATATTAATTGCAGTTTAACTGGAAAAAAATATAAATATTTTTTTAAAAATCTGACGTGTCAATAAAGTTAGGAAAATTTACATCGAAGGTGGTTGTGTGTAGAGATCAGTATGATGTCGGACCATATTTCACTCCTGAAGAAACGTTGACGATGAGAAAAGTAGGAACCGAATAAGACATGCGGTGCGCCAGAGAATGGGGGTTGGTTGAATGTTAACGCGGCAGAGTTTACGAGATCATGACACATACAATGTCGTTTCTGTTTCTGACGACTGGAGTAGTACTGCTACGGTTTGAGCATTGGCCCGCCCGGCTATATCATATCTGACTGGTCAACAATATCATCCTCTTCTTGCATTCGCTTCTGTTTTTGCAACTTCCAAACAACCACACTACTTCTCTAATAATACGTACCCAGTGAAGAAGAAAGAGATAAATATTTGTTTTAAATATTAAAATTAAATTTGTGTTTGTCCCATAGTGTGTAGTATTATTGGAATATAATTTAAATAATTAATTTTATTTATTAGTTTAATCTTTTAATATAAGTAGTAATCTATGATGGTAAATAGTAAGAGTCATGCCTTCCAACCTTGACTCCACATGATTTACTTTATTTAATTAAAGATTTCCTGTACTTCGGGAGTATTAGAATATAACTTAAATAACTAAATTTAGTTTAATATTTTAGGCAAATGATGATCATCTCTACACTTTGCCTATTTTAGGTAATAAGATATCTATAATTATTTTTAGATATAGTCCTCGTATATTTCCCGTTCACTTTGTTTAAAAAAAGTGGATAAATCCATTATTTACGTGAAAAAATTATTTATTTTTAATGTTGAAACTTATTTTTTTAAAAGAAAATATACGAGACTTATCCTAAGACTATATCTAAGAGCATTCACAATAAATTTTGTAAAATATAAATTTCTATAAAATATAAATAAAGATAGTCAAAAGTTCATTCCATTGGATCATTTATGTTATTTCTATTTTACATTAAGCTACAATAAATCCTTTACATGTAGAGGTTAGAGAGGTTAGAGCACTCACAATGGTTCCTTCATCATATCCTTTAAAATACATAATCAAAATTCACTTTTTCTATTTTATATACTACTTTTACAATATGTCATACATCATCTTATTTATTTTTTCTTCATATCATTTAAATAATGTTTTTATTTTATTTTTTTTAAACATTTCATTTCTACCAATAAATTTGTAATATCCATATATTTTTTTATATTTAAAATATATTATTATAGATAATGTAATATAATTCTGTCATATAAACACAAAATAAAATTATATAAGTTAAATAAAAATAAAAATCAAATCAAATATGAAAAATTGGATAAATAATATTTCCAAGATTGTTTTAGAAAAAAAATAAAATAGAGGTGTTTTAATTAAATGATGAACAATAAAAAGAATTTATATTGAAATGAAAAAAAAAAGTAAAAATAAATGAGGGAGTAAATGAAGTATAAATATTAAAAAGATTATTTGAATGATGAACAGTACCTATTATATGTAGCGGGTAATAACTTGTATTTTACAAAATCTTTTTCCTAATCGGATGAAATTCATTTTATGAACATTCTTTCAAATATTTTACATTTTTCTGTATTATACATTAGCCATTGAGAGTGCTCATACTGTTCATTCCTCTAAACATTTGTTTATTATTTCTCTTTCATTTCATCATCTTTCATTTTTATATTATTTTCATTTTAACCCTTTTTATCACTTTTGCATAGGCCCCACTCTCATATCTCTCACCTACTCTTTAGCACTCCGTTTATAGTCCCTTCGACTTTTATGCATGCAAAAGTTTTGATATTGTTAATAATAAAGGTATGTATTTTTTGAGAATATTTTTAAAAATAATCGAGAATGGATATTCTTTTAATATATTTTAACAATATTTTCATTATATAATTTATTCTTTTTATTTTTTGAATTAATTTATATTTTAATTTAGTTTATAAATTTGGATTAATTAAAAATAGAATATAATTATATGAATTTGTATATGGAGAGATATTGTAAATATCAAAATATATGAATATATCATTAGTAGTTAGAGAAAATATTTAAAATAAATAAAAAAATTAAAAAGTATAATATTTAAATGATATGAAGAAAAAATAAATAAGTTGATATATAATATATCGTAAAAATTAATCTGTAAAATAAAAAAAAATTTGATAATATATTTAGAAAAATAGGATATATAAACTATTGAAATTGCTCTATCATTAGTTATTTAGTTAACAATGTAAAAATATTAAATAATTCAAATGACAGGAAATGGTAAGATAACATGGGCTTGTGTGCTGATGCTGACACAAAGAGGACCCGCGTCGTTGGCCTATAAACAAGCACATCTTCCTTAACCCACTTGAACTCTAACCCCAGTTTGGAGACACGCTCAGAATCAAGGGTATGGGGGGTGGCCGGGTGGGTATCTGACTCTATCTCTCTCTCTCTCTACACCCTCAGACACAGATCCTTCTCTCTCCCCCGCGCGCGCACACACGCTCCACAGTACACACACGACCCTATTTAACAAGCACCATAGCCTCCGCTTTTTCCCATGCACTTGACTTCTTCACCCCCAACGGGCCAACACCACTTCTCTAGTTATTTTTTTGTTCATGGCTCCCATATCTCTCTGTCCATAGCTTAACCTGATCAAATACTTGTTCTATTCCCTCCTCTTTCTAAGTTCCCTCCCTCGTGTATGATCTCTACCTACTGATCCCTTCATTATACCCATCTCTTCCTTCAAGATAACGTAGTTTTCTAACTTTCTCTGACAAATCCCCTCACCGCGTTTGTCTTTCTAAGCCAATTCCCTCTCCTTATCTATAATCTATTTCTGACACCCCAACCCTAACAATGTCGAGCAGAAGATCCCGTTCCAGGCAGCAGTCAGGTGTTTCAAGTAATATCACTGATGAGCAGATCACCGATCTTGTTTCTAAGTTACAACAACTCATCCCTGAGATCCGCAATAGGCGCTCCGACAAGGTATATATCGTTTCTCTCTCTCCCTGATCTCTCTCTCTTTCACGTGTGGACTTCATTTGCTTTGATAGATAAGTCACCTCACAGCGTCCACTTATTCTCTGACCACAACTTGAGGTGTGGACCGGCACATCAATTGTTGCCTAGAGGCCTGAACTCATGATCTCTTGCTTACATAGAAGAATGTATGTATATATAATGATATTGTCTGTGAAAATTGATCCCTGTTTGCTAACCAAAAAGCTTAAATATTTGGCGGGCAGGTCTCGGCTTCCAAGGTCTTGCAGGAGACTTGCAACTATATTCGAAGCTTACACAGAGAGGTGGACGACCTTAGCGACCGCTTGTCCGACCTTTTGGCAACAACGGACACTGATAGCGCTCAAGCGGCCATTATCAGGAGTTTACTTATGTAATATATAGCTAGCTAGAGATCGTTATCACTCTCTGTGCTTTGTACGTACGTTCTTAAGCTATCTAAATATCTTCTTCCAGTTCCATATATATAGCTAGCTAGGGATCATCAGGCACTAGGCCGCCTGCACAAAGGGTCAACATGACGGGCTCCGTGCCCGTGGTATCCTTTAATTTTCAAACGTAATGTAGTAATTATTAACTAATCATATAATAAAAAGACTTCTAGAGTACTACTCAATTTATGAGTTGCTCTAAAGCTCTTTTTGAATCTAGAAATCAAGCAGCTGTGCGTGCATGTCTTCTTTTGCTACGATAAGCGGGTACAGATTTTCATTATCTTTTGCCAATGAACGTGGCTAATTACTTCCAAATTATAAGTGGGTGTATCAGTTTTTGTTCTCAAGACTACTATATTATTGTATAGTAACATCAAGCTTGTACAACTCTAGCTAGCGATCTCTTACGCGAAAAACCTAGAGCTAGACCCTCAAAAGGTCAACCTTGACGATGACAGTGTCTAGCTAACATGTTGATAGACGTCCTGATTTTACGTTGCATATGTTTCCGTCACTACTATAACTGATCATGAAATATGTCCACCACGATCAATGACCGTACGTCGACTTCATCTCATCTTTCATGTATAGTACATATTTGAGTGAACGAGATGAATTAAACGGAATTCCCCCCACTCCTCATACACGTCAAGATCTTCAAATATGCTCGAAAAAGAATGCCAGAAGGCCCGGAGGGCAGGGAGTGGGGCTTATAGAGTCTCAGTCGCCTAATTATAATTTGCTTTTGCCCTGGCCTGTGGGGCAGTTTTTAGAACCTATGAATTAAGGAGCCGGAGAAAGGCAACGCAGAGAATTCACTCCTGAGTTACTTTCAATTCATGTACTCTCAAAAGATTTTGTTAGGTCCGTATTAATTATTGGGACCCAGTTGTCGCTATATATTGTCGAGTTTCAGACCAGTGAAACTCCTTGAGTAATGAAGTGGCCACACATGCATTTGGAAATTGGCCGGAAATCCATGTCTCTGCATGCCTCAATGTATCTCACCCGTTTGATGCCTTTGCTCTTCGATGCAAGTAATTATTACTACGTACGAACCAGGTAACCAACTTGTTCCCCGATCAATTAATTACATACACTTGGGTTAATGAATACTCTTTTGCCTTGTTTTTCAATGCAAGGCATATTATGATCATTTGCAAGCTGGACCGGGGCCAACTTCAAATTAACCCTTTATTTTCTTCATTATATATATACTCGCAAATCGGTGCATTTTGGAATTTGGAGATAATATTGGACAAATTCTGCTCGTATCGATGATCCAAATAGCTGTGATTATGATCAGGAAGCGCATGCTGAAAGATATTTTGGTGCCAAATTGCACGTGCATGGTCATCTTATCCTCAAATCACAATTAGTAGAGAGGAAATATATAAAAGGTGTTTCTATAATCGAAAAGGAAGTAATGGAAACTCTAATATTTAAGTTGAGTAGTTTACGTACCATGTTTCAAATTAAATCTAACGAGGTTATGATCTCGACTAATAAGTGATCAGTATGTTTCTCACGCTTGTCGATGGAGACTCGAATCTCTTGGTTACATTGAGACGCCTGTGGACCTATGAGTACTAAGTAGAATTCAACACTTATAATTGGTCCTATATGTTATGTGGTAGAATATCGATCAAGATTCAGTATAATTATTTGTTTTGCAGTCATTAGAGAATGACATTTTTTATTTCCTTGCCTATGATCCCTCTCTTTATTTCTAACTCCTATATTTGAGAAATGATATTTACAAGGTGTCCAAGTCTCGCGGATTTCCTTTTAAATGTAGATGAATATAAAATTTATATAAAAAATTAATTTTTTAATAGTGAATCATATTTTTTTTCTAAAAAAAGTAAACGAGACTTACACACTCTAAAACTGTATCTAATATTACTCTATATTATACGTTATATCATGCTTTTCTTATATATCACTAAGCCCATCTCCTGCGTATTGGGCTTGGGTGTGGGCATGAAATTTAATAGCTCTTTTGTAGTTAAAAGCCCAACGTTAGCTTCACTGCATTACGGGCAACTAACACGAAAATAAAAACTGGGCCAAACATTCGGATCCACCGGAAAGTCTCGGATATTTGATATTTTGATCCCAATTCCCAAATTCGACTGGGAAAAAAACGACAAATAACCAGGAAAAAAAAAAATCTTACCCGAATAAAAAATTTGTCCTTGATCCTAGGTTACGTTTGCTTCGGAAGCTGGCTTTTCCTCCACTTCTTCGTCTCGCTAATTCGATCTCCACTGGAGTCGCTTCCCTCTACAAGTTCCGATCTTAGTCTTCATCAACCGCTAGTAAGCAAAAAATCTTACAATTACTCCAAATATAAAGCTTGGAACTGTTGTCATATTTTTCCTTTTATTGCTCACGCGATTGCTCCTTTTCGTGTATTATAATTACTTAGATTTATTACCCACTGATCAGAGATATAAATCAATTGATCTTGTTTCTCTTTGTTGCGTAGAATAATTTTATGTTTCGAGTTATTCATTTTTTTTTTTTTTCCAATTTCTCTGTTCATTTCATCCAGGTTTGAGACTTTTAGAAACATGAATCCTGGTGAACATACCATAGAAGTTACGGGTCTGTCTCCGAATGCCACGGAAGAGGACGTTTACGATTTTTTCTCTTTCTCTGGTGCGATTGAGCACGTTGAAATCATCAGGTAGCATCAGTATATTCCTAATTATTTAGTATTGGAATTACTTATAAAAAAATATTATTCAGTATTGGAATTCAACGTGCCCGTATATTCTGGTCAGAATCTGTTCTTGATGCTTGGAGTGTTCTATCGTATTACATCGTAGAGTTTGGCATATAAATGAATGGTTGAAAGTGAGTCTTTCAATCTTGGCGGCATTTCCAAAGTTGCATATTTCATAGTTTTATCATACCTGGAACTGAATATATAAATTTTATCATTTGGTTAACAATTTTCATCATCAGAGAGATCATTAATTCTTGTTGTTAACTGGATCATAGTCAGCTCTAAATGGCTTGACAATACTTTTTTTCTCATAAACTGTTGAGGTATAATTGATTGTGATGACGAAGGGTAGATCAAGGGATTGATTGTTATATAAAGAGTAAACTAGGGGTTTGCCATTGTCAAATTGTGTCAATCCCGTATGAATATGGGTTTATTACAATGTGTTACTAATTCAAGTGAATTGGAGAGATATAGCGCTTTGGAGTCTTGCATCGTGGATGTAGACCATTAGGGTTGGATCAGGTTGATCTTTTATGTCATTTCATTCTCCATTGTTAAAAAAACATTTACTTCAAAATTTATATTGATATCAGAGCTCGTCAATCAGTTCATCTTGAATTTCTTTGCTCGCTTCATTTTCCTTTTGTTGGTGACTTTTTTCACCACCTTGTTAATCAGCTAATGTTGTCTACTTTCATGTTATTTCCCATATGTAATAGGGAAACTTCCACTTCTTTATGCATGATCTTGTACTTTTTGCTCATGGAACCTTGCATCATGGCAAATGATTTTACCACAAAAATATGACAGTGACATCTTTAGGGGAGCATCTCCTTTGGATTGTTTATTGAGGGGTTTCCATTTTAATGATATTTTTAATGTTATATACATTTAAAGCAGACCCTATTTGGTGAGTAAAACAGCTTTTTTTTCTGTTTTGCTGGCCAGTTGTCATACATTGAAAGAAAATTTCAAGCTTTTTAGATCGTTGTTCATCTAGAATTTTGAGCACAATTTAAGAGACTGCGATGAAGTGTAGATTGTAAACTTACATATTGATATTATCAGAAAGGACAGACTAAATCAAAGGATCATAATTGTTATCAAATTGTGCATATCCCATAATAAAATCGATTAATTTCCATATGATTAATTGGAGTGAATTACAAAGATAAACCCTTTGGGTTTTTATGCCATGGATGTAAGCAATTAGGCTGAATTACAATTGATATTTTGTGTTCTATTCCCATTATTTATTTGTTTACCATAATGTTTTCAAATTTAACTAACACTGAAGTGGTAATGGAAGCTTAGTGCTAATATCTGGCACCTTACTGTATATAGCTCTAGCATGTGGGGTGTATCCGTTTTTCCCTAACATGGTCTCTTTTTTGGTTACAGATCAGGCGAACATGCCTGCACTGCCTATGTGGCATTCAAAGATGCATATTCTAAAGAGACCGCTTGCTTGCTTAGTGTGAGTATTGACAAAACTCATGAGTCATTGCTAGAAAAGCAGTATTGTGACTAAATCTCTTCAGTGTAAGGCACAAAAGTTAGAATCTTTAGTGGTCTGCATGTAGTCAGGTACCTGCATTTCATGATACTCTATACTTGGTGACCAAATTTTGTCAAATTGACTGACCCGGAATTGTGATCACATCAAATCTCTCCGTGTTATAAAGCTAAAATTGTCATGTTGGATCTGCTTAGCTGTTCTACAGACCAATAGGAATGTTTCACTGCCTGACTTGTGTCATCCCATTGTGCAGAAGTAAATTTGCAAAATTCTACCTGATTTGCCAACACTTAATGTATGAATCATTCTATATGAGATTTAACTTGCAAAATTCTGTTGTCTGTTGATGCTGAAAATAACGAGATTAGCAAGAGTAAGTTTGCACTTACGGAAGAAAGTTCTTCTCTGGGCAGCAATAAGAATTACATCCCAAATCCATACTGAAGCTGACAGACGCCTTGGACTGATGATTGCCAGCATGTGGGACAGTTTTAACCCCTCCACCAAATCCCACACCACAAAAGAAGGAAAAAAGAAGAAGAGAGAATTAGAACGAACTGGAGTATTTAGATTATAACTATAGTGCATGCCCTTGGTAATTAAATATATTGTATAATTCAAACAGTAATGGTGTTATTAGCTACACCAATGATTTTGATGATGTTTAAATGTAATCTCTCTCCCTCTCTCTCATACACACT
Organism: Carya cathayensis; assembly: GCA_011037825.1. NCBI lineage: Eukaryota > Viridiplantae > Streptophyta > Magnoliopsida > Fagales > Juglandaceae > Carya > Carya cathayensis. The sequence goes on along the minus strand of QGSO01000715.1, from coordinate 78,822 downwards.
GCATGCACAGATGTGCAGGCACAGATGTGGACATATGTATACATAAATGTTTCACTAACACAACATATTGGATTATTAAAATTTTCAGGCCCCAGCTAAAATTATCCTTTATTTAATGGAAATGTCTTAGCATTCATTATAGTAGCTGGCGATTAATATATACTCTTTCCCACCATTTTATATAACCTTGTGTCATACCGTCATGTCGCACTGTTATTTATATCTTTACTTATTAAAAAAATATAACACCTTGTGTAATGATTTTTCTTAATTTCATGGTTTTTTTCTCAATCCTTCGGCATGAAGAACTTGTGACACTTTGTTTATATAATAATCTCCTTGAAAATTTTCTTTCAGGGTGCCACAATTTTGGATCAACGTGTATGTATAACAAGCTGGGGGCAATATGAAGATGAATTTGATTTTTGGAGCAGCCATTCACATAGGCATGATGAGGAACCTGGTTCAGCTGTGTGTGTCTTGTCTTCTAGTCGCTCCAATGATTGTAGCTTGTTGCATAATGATCTGTTTTTCTAAATTTCTCTAAACTAAGTATTTTCTACATTGGCAGTCTACACAGAGAAGCCAATTTCCCAGCACTGGAGAGGCAGTAACAATGGCTCAGGAAGTAGTTATAACCATGCTAGCCAAGGGATATGATCTGAGTAAAGATGCATTAAGCAGGGCCAAAGCCTTTGACGAGTCCCATCAGGTTTCAGCGAGTGCGGCAGCCAAGGTTGCTGAGCTCAGCGAGAGATTTGGCCTCGCCGATAAGATATGTGCAGGTGTTCATGCGGTGAAATCTGTGGATGAAAAGTACCATGTCTCAGAGATGACCAAGTCTGCTGTATTGGCAACAGGAAGAACAGCTGCAAACTATGTGGTAAACAGTGGCTACTTTTCAAAGGGAGCTCTTTGGGTTTCAGACGCTTTAACTCGTGCTGCTAAAGCTGCAGCTGACGCGGGTAGTCGTGGCGTTCAGCAATGAAGCCTTGGGTTAACTCAATTATGGTTCTTGCTCGTGTGTATATCGGTAGCTTAAAACATATACGTGTTTTGCAGTTCTATATCTATGTATATGGGTGTCCAAAAGAGAAGCATACATCATCAGAAACTTGTGTGTCGGTGGCTCGTGTGTTATTTCTACTTACCATACTAATTTAGAATTGCCACCTAAGGTATATTTTGTGTTGACCACATTTCTATTATAAAGTAATACTACATCATGTACGCCTGTGGTTATATCATTTTCAGGTTGTGATTTTATAATTTGTGTTGATGCAAATAATGAAGTATCATAAAATCTGTTGCCCGAAAATGTTTTATGCGATTCAACGTTCTTAAATTAACGACAGGTGAGGTTACTTCGAGTAATATTTATGAACATTTTCTTGTATTTAAAAAAAAAAAAACAAATTAATACGTAGGAGCCATATTTTACCAAATAAATTTTCCCAAATTGACGTTCTTCTTTTAAAGCTTTTATTAATCCTTGATTACGTTGATGATACTCAAAAGATCTCAAGTTGGACGGCGTGGGATTGCGCCCAGTGGCCGTTTCTTGAGTAGGCCTTTCTATTTTTTGAGGTCGTGACCAACTGGAGTCTCTCGTCAGATAGCGCGTTCGCATCGGAGTCATTAGTCATCCCCCACACCCGCCCAAATTTGACCAGCTTTCATTTTCTGCAATTTCTTTTTACTTCTCTGATTCTTCAATCGCACTAACCTAGAATCAGATCTCTGTGCAAAAACCCTTAGATCTTCATAAATTGAGTTTAATATGAGGGCCTCCATCCATCGCTCTTAATCATCATCGCCAAGTTAAGAACGCTATCTCAGTTACATCATGGCAGCGAAGACGGACTCAGTCTCCTTCCAGGTTCCTTACAAGAACCTCAAGAAGGAGGCGGAAGTGGAAATGATGGGATCCGAAGAGTTTCACTCCCCCAACCACCGGATCGAATTCAATTCTTCTCCTTCTCCTTCTCCTTCCTTTCCTCCCATGGAGAAGCACAGTAGCTTGATGACTCTTATTCTCAGTTGTACGGTCGCCGCCGGTGTCCAGTTTGGCTGGGCCTTACAGCTCTCGCTTTTAACTCCCTATATTCAGGTCCGTACCCAAAATATATTGGAAATTTCCTTTTTCTTTTTCTGCTTGGCATGGTTTGTGGATGGTTCGGATCTGCACGAGTATGAGATTTTTTAGGCTCTGATTTTGATAATTAATATGCTTCTTTAAGGTTGGTAATTTGTGTACAAATTATAATAATCGTATAAAGGGAGTAGTGGAAGCTTGTGATTTGCGTCGTGCTGATTTTGAGACCATTGTATTTTTTTTGGAGCTATAGAGGCATTTGAATGGCATGTACCATACGTTGTAATACTGTCATATACTTAGGTCTCTCGATCTTCAATGCCTAAGTTAATGCGCTTCTTTGCAGCAAAAACAATGCGCCGTACAATGTTACGCTGGTATCACTTATGTAATTACGGCTCTTAAATAAATTATATTACAAGTTAGAAGAAGAGTTTTATATTTTTGATAATTAATAAGAATTTTATTCCCAGGAATAGGCACAACCCAAATACACATAAGTATACAAAGGAAATACCTGGTACACACTAGAAAGCAGGACACTACGACCAAAACAGATTCAGTACATTATCATCATTCCTTACAAATATTCTAGCCCACAAACTCGAAGTATAAAAGAAAAAATTACGAAGATATGCAAAAGAACGTTCTGTCTTCAAAACATCTCCCATTCCTTTTAGCCATAAACACCACATTAAACTCGAAGGAATCATTCTCCATCTGGCAGCAGCTCATTTCCTTGCATCAAAACCAGGCCAATATGCAAGGAGATCAACAACTTCCTTAGGCATCACCCAATAAAAACCTGTCCGACCAATAACCTCATTCCACAAAGACTTTGCCACCTCACAATGTAAAAAAAGAGTTTGTATACTTAAAAAACCATTCTGTTTAACTACCCCCTTCCCACTTTTCCGATTTGACTGCTATGTAATGATTAAGAATTCAAGATTATAAAATAACCAAAAAATAAAAAAAGTAAACATGGTCATTTTTGGTGTCATCAAGTGTATCAAATACTTAAATTATCGCATTTGGGTGTATGTTAAAAGGTCAAGTCATTAAGCATGAAGCAAAGCTTTCTTTAGTGTTATTGTGTAAAAGGATGCTTACATTAATATTATATCTCAGCCGCGCTTCTGATAATGTTTTCAGTATACATGGATGCAAATAGTTATCTTTTCATTGTTTTCATGATTCATTTGATAGTTTCTGATATCTTTGTCTTGATGAGGCAAACTGTATCTAATTATTTTTAATTTTATAATTGTGCTTTACTTTGATTAACTAATGCTCTAAACTGATCATTGCAGACGCTTGGAATAAAACATGCGTTTTCTTCTTTCATTTGGCTATGTGGCCCTATTACAGGTCTTGTGGTAGGTGATAGCAACCACTTACTTTATTTCCTTTGTTTTTGTTGAACCATTTGACTAATTGTTCAGAATTATGGCATTTACACCAACGGTATCCAATTTTTTTATTATTGATTATTATTATTATTATTATTATTATTATTTTTTTTTTTCATTTTTGAAGATTGCCTTTATTTCTAAGACAAATTGTTATGATATCTTGGACTTCATCATATATGTTGGAATCCATATGGGATGCATATAGGATCCATTCATGTGTTGTTTTAATTAAATGAACTCTATCTTATGGAGATTGGGGCATGCCTGAAAAGTTTTTCCTAATTTTTTGGCCATGGAAATCTCAAGATGGTCATGCTGCTACAATTTTGTGTTTATTTTTTGGGGTTTTGGGGGGGGGGGGAGGGGTAGGAATGACATCTCCAAATATTTTGGAACCATATACTTCTATTTCTGCAAATGCATGTGCTTAATGAAGATGATTCAACAACTTTGTTACAAGGGACTCAAGTATACCGAGCGTAATAGCAGGGGAACATCATCATTATTTAGTGAGGTTGGGTATGATTTGCCATTAGAATGGGTAGTATCTACTTATCAAAAAAAAAAAAAAAGAAAAAAAAAGAAAAAAAGGATGGATGTTATCTGATATTACTTATGTCACTCAGTTTTTTCTCTGAAGAAAATTATAGACGTTATGATTTCATATGTTTCATTCATCTGGTAATCCGGTCCTCTGCACTTTTGCAATCTTCAACTTACCTAACTGCCCTTTGATTCTTGTCTCTATTGTGAATGAGTAGGTGGTTATAGATGTGTTAATTCAATATGGTTATTAACAGCTTATGCAATATAGATGACAACTGATGCTTGAGTGGCTGACGGCTAAACATGCATGAACATATACAAACAGTAAGTGGCTTGATATCAAGTGGCTTAACACGTTGGACTGCAAGGCTGAATAACAAGTGGCTTGATATCACCAAATCTAGGATAAAAGGGGATACATATATCTGTTGCGTACTATATCTGTTTGATTCAAGAGTAATGTTCTTGAGTCAGTTACTTACAAAAAAAAAAAAAAAATGTTCTTGAGTTTGTTGCTTATCGTTTTTCAGGTTCAACCTTGTGTTGGTATTTGGAGTGATAAATGCACTTCTAAGTATGGAAGAAGACGTCCATTTATTCTCGTAGGATCTCTCATGATCTCAGTCGCAGTGAGTGTTAGGAACTCCTGAATTTTTTAAATTGGTTGGTGTCTACAGATTTCTATTTTTTCTAAACTATGTCTTGCAATATAGGTGATATTAATCGGGTTTTCTGCAGACGTTGGATATTTATTAGGTGATACAAAGGAGCATTGCAGGTTACTCTTGCCTTCTCTTGATATTTTGTCTCTTGTTTCAAACGTATAGATTTCGGAGTTTGAAAAATCATCTTTCTAAATGCAGCACATACAAAGGAACCCGAACAAGGGCAGCTATTGTCTTTATTATTGGCTTCTGGATGCTGGATCTTGCCAACAATACAGTGCAGGTAAAGCTAATTGAAATATTTTTTTTTTTCTAGCGTCTAATTAACAATGCATTAAAACTTATGTTGTTAACCACCAAGTAAAGAGTGAACCTTTTATTGCTTGTAGGGACCAGCTCGCGCTCTTTTGGCTGATCTATCAGGTGGCTAATATTTATTTCCCTCCTATATTTTTCTAATCTGGGTTCTAATCTATTTAGTCATATCTGGGTATTCATGCTTTATTTGCATGTTTTGAAATAAATATCAATGAAAAACATTATAAGATGCGTTACAACTTTTTTAGGCCCTGAGCAACGTAATTCAGCAAATGCTGTATTTTGCTCATGGATGGCTGTCGGAAACATCCTAGGATTCTCGTCTGGTGCTAGTGGAAATTGGCACAGGTGACCCCTCTTGACTTCTTCAGCAGATTCAGCTTGAGTTTGTCTTTACGTGCTTATTCATTCTATTCATTGCATCATATTTGCTTATATATCATGTTTCATTCCAATTGTTTCGGTTTTAATACCAAACATGTATATGTAAAATAAGCTCTGAATCTTGCATGGTCCAGATCCTCCCTTGTTACAGTTGATATTTTACTTCTTGTCTCCATTTTCTAATTCAGCACTTAATTTTTGTGGTGATTATTCCATTTTGGGAATGCATTTGAGCAGATGGTTTCCATTTCTGACAAGTAGAGCCTGCTGTGAAGCCTGCGGAAATCTCAAAGCAGCATTTCTTGTTGCAGTGGTGAGTTAATTTGGAGACTAGTTTACTCGCATGTAGGGCTGCAAATGAATCGAGTCGAGTCAAATTCGAACAAGGGTACTCGAGCTTGATTAGCATGTTTACTCGTTCGAACTTAGCTCAAATTTGAATAAAACTCGAATATCCTTGTTCGAACTCGGTTTTTTTTTATTTTTTTTGACAAGTAAAAATATTTTATATATCAAAAGGAGTAACCAAGTACATTGAACATATACAAGAAAACACCTAGCCCCTAGTCCATAATAAAGCGCCCCTAATGACCCAAAAAAGCCCGTGAAAAATAACCCTTAATACACTAATCCCAAAACTACCCAAAATACCCAAAAAATTACACTGAACCTCAACCCCTTGTTTCCAATAGAACTAATACGCAAGCCAAACCCCAACCCCAACCCCAACCCCTTGTGTTTCCCGTCTTCACATTGCCCTCCCTTTAGACTTCCCTCTAACTGAGCTACCTCTCTTAGTGTCGTAGTTAATTGCCCAAGAAAGACATTGTAACTCCCTGTTTTTCTTGAAACTTTTGGTTTTAAGCGCGTGGCTTGCCTCGATTGTGGTGATTAGTTCATTGAACTGGTCTTTGCATCCTCCATGTGAAATCCCCATGAAAGCAAGAATCTCGTTAACTTTAGGTAGAATGCAATCTGCTATCAGAGGAAAAGAGACCAGGGGAGCAATATTATCCTCAGACACAGTAACCAATTGCATTCCCAATTTTGGACTTTCTTCCACGCAAGGCACCAACAAGAAGTCCCAATCCTCAGACACATTCTGTTCGAACTCAGCTTGTTAACCATTTATGTTGTTTGAATTTAGCTCAAGCTCGACTAAAAATAAACAAACCACTCAAGCTTGGGTAGCTTGAACTCTATTTTTTGTGTTCTGAAAATTCTGAATCTTATCTTTTGATTAATAAAAAAACTTTAAATTTAACAAAAAACTCTTTACCATTTAACTATTCAACCAAATATTTTTGATTAAAAAATTTGTATGATATAACTTTTTATAAAAATAATTAACTTATAGGTTTTTTGATAAGTAAGAATATTATATATATCAAAAGGAATAACCAAGTACACTGAACGTATACAAGAAAACACCTTGCCCATATTAAAGAGCCCCTAATGACCAAAAAGCCCGTAAAAAACAATCCAAAATACACTAATCCCAAAACATCCTGAAATACCCAAAAAATTACTTTGAGCCTCAACCCCTAGTTTCCCAGAACTAATACCCAACCCCAGCCCCAATCCCTTATGTTTCCCGTCTTCACATTGCCCTCCCTTTAGACTTCCTTCTACTTGAGTTACCTCCCTTAGCATCGTAGTTGATTGCCCAAGAAAGACGTTGTAACTCCCTGTTTTTCTTGAAACTCTTGGTTTCAATCGCATGGCTTGCCTCTATCGTGGTGATTAGTTCGTTGAACTGGTCTTTGCATCCTCCATGTAAAATCCCCATGAAAGGCAAAATCTCGTTAACTTTAGGCAGAATCCAATCCGCTGTAGGAGGAAGAGAGACCGGGGGAGTAATATTGTCGTTGGACACATTATCCAACTGCATTCCCTATTCTAGACTTTCCTCCACGCAAGGCACCAACGGCAAGTCCCGTAGCTCCTCGTCAACTCCGTTGTTTCTTTCCATCCCATTGGAGCTTCTGGAGTGATAGCAAGTCCTTTCGCCTCTGGCGACCCTATACGTGCAACTTCAACAGAGCCTACATCTCCTTTACCATTTTCCTTCAACTCCGACATGGGAGCCACAGTTTCTTCGGGCAAGGGTGTAACACCGTTTGTCTATTTATCCTGTGTTACCTAAAGCGAATGACATTCAATTATTGCATTCTCTACACCAACAACTAACGTAGACCCCACTTCAAATAACCTAGATTTCCTTTTGACCCTCCATGCTCTCTTGGATTTGGTTATAGGGACGGGGCCGAATCCGATCTTCTGTTTTCCTTTATCTGAATTTATAGGATTCGAGCCTATCTTAGTCTTATTTCTAACAACCCTGTTGCCTCCAGCTAAAAGCGTATCTATTTTCGTAGACAAGAAAGCTATCGCTGCCTTCAACTCGACAAGTTGGGTTTCCATATCCTTTAGGGAATTTTGCATTGTTTCAAGCGGGTTCTGAGCTTGCGTGATCTACAGACCACTTTCACCGTTCCCCTCACTCTGAGCCATCGAAGCATGACCCATCTTCAGAGCTGTCACATATGAATGCCTCGCCACCGTGGATGTGCTTGGGTCTTTATGATTCACCTCCAAATTGATGTTCTCATTCTCCTTTTGGTTTCCCTTCCTTAACCCCTCAACAAAGAGCAAATCCACGGCTCTGCGCAATTCTGCAGCGAACTTCTCCCAACCCTTCCCTTCTTGCCCTTCAGGAATTACTACAATACTCCGCCGGCCTCCTCCACCATATTCAGTGACAGTCAGATACCAACCATGCTTGTTGGAGCATCGTTGAACCATGAATTCTTTGTTGCCTTCGCGCAAGTGTTTTGTAAAATATGAATTTCTCCCTACCTTTAATGCTGCTCCCACCATTACTACCAGCCATTCTATACCATTCCGCCCTATCACTACATATCTCCAAACCCTTCTACTCCTCTCCCCTATTTTTAAAGAAGACCTCCAAGTTTCTGGCAAGAACTCAAGAGCCTTCGATTCCACCCAAAAATGCACCATCTGACCCATAGTGATTCAACTTCAAAAGTAGGGGCTGAAAGGCTTCATTTTGTTGGAAAAAGCTTGGGGAGTAGTGATTGTGAACTACAAAACCAGACAGCTGAAGTAAACAGTGACTGCGAAGTACAACAGTGACTGTGAAACACCCTCTGAGAGGTAGCCGGTGTCCGTCGATACTTTCTGTGGAAGCCAACAGGGTCGCCACTCCTGTCAGATGCCGGAAAGAGAAGCCCAACCCAAAAAAACCCAGTCGCAGGAGAATGGCCGACGTCGGAGGCTAGGGAAGAGGTCTCGGGGACTTGTCGCACCTTTCTGTGAGGTAATGTATACTCAGCGACGCCATTGGCTCCACTGAAAACATTGGTGCGAAAGACAGATAGAGACGACGCAAAAAACCCACATCGCTAGAAGGATATCTGGCGCTAGATACCATTAAGTGACGTTGCCGGTGTCTACCAGTCCTAACTATGCCAGCCGTGTAATAACACTCGCCGGAATAGGTGGCGGTAGTGGCTTCTCTAGGGTTCTCTCTCTCTCGCTCTCTCTCTCTCTCTCATTAACTTATAGTTATAATTAAAAAATAATAATACATAAGATAAATGGAATAAACTACACTATTTAAGATATATTAATAATATAATAAATCAAAAGTTCTACTTGCGTGATATATTATTATACCAATTATCCTATACACGCTTTGGGAACATACTGAATAGATAAAATAACGTAAACTATAAATAAATTAATAATATATAATTAAGTATATAAAATATAACTAACTTGTAATAAATATAACACATATTACAACTTCAAAATGAGCTCAAACGAGTCAAGTTAAGCTTAAACGAGTTTTGTTCACAAGTTGAGTTTATATAAGTTTTGCTCATTTAATGTTCGAACCTATTTTAGTGTTTACGAACATCTCGTTTATTAAATGAACCGAGTATACGCGAGTCAAGCTCAAACTGTTCACAAGTTGCTCTATTCATTTACAGGCTACAGCCCTACTCGCATGAGTCTTTTTTATGTGAAGTAACTGTTTACGTCTTTGACTTCTATTAGAAAATACACATACACACATTTGTGCCAAAAACATGGCTTTAACCATGGTATCTATCATTATACTTTAATAACTTAATATGTGAATGCTTATAAAAAATTAATAACATATTATGTAAATGAAATGGAAATAGTTTTCTATAATATATCTTGTATGTGTAAAACTTCTATAATAGTTTTCTATAAAGACTCGAATTATTTCTGCCAACTTCATGGTTCCTGATCAAGATCTATCATTCGTGCTGGTTGACGTAGGAGAAAACATCTATATTCACGTAACTTCTGCATTTCCTTTTTCTTTTAGACATCTAACTTTCCGTAGTTCACTTCATTTAATTTCAATATTTTTTTTTTTTTTAAAAAAAAAGGAGGAATTTGTTGCTTGAAGTATTTTGTTGGCTTCTTATTTTGTGACCAAGAACGTTGTTTTGTGTTTCTGCAGGTTTTCCTGACATTTTGCTTGCTTGTGACTCTTTATTTCGCAAAGGAGGTTCCACTTAGTGTGAATCAGCCCCACCGTCTATCTGATTCTGCACCTTTATTGGATGATTCTCTACAAAATGGCCTTCAACTTTCAAAGTCAAAGCCTGATATAGAAATTGTTGATAATGGCAGAGGTAACAACACTGCAGGTGCTTATGAAAGGGATATAAATCTTTCACAGGTCAACACTAAAGTTGAGGATCAGCAAAATGAAAGCTTTAGTGATGGCCCTGGAGCTGTGTTCGTCAATTTATTGACCAGTTTAAGGCATTTACCACCTGGAATGGATTCAGTGCTTATTGTTATGGCTCTTACTTGGGTAAGTGGTCCAGTTAAAATATCAATGTTTCCTTTTAATGTGTTTCTGTTGGTCAAATTCCCAAATTCCTGTTCACTTAAACCGGTTGTCACAATCTTTGGAACTTGAGTAAAAGTCACTATCCTCTGAACTGGAGTGATGCACTGATTTGTTATTATTTGCACTTTTTTAAAGATCCACAAAAATTGAAGAAATTAGCTTGCAGGAAATGGAGCTTCACATTCCTTGGATTAGTAATTTAGTTTTGGACTGAGTTTTTTTACATCGAGTGATTGGACTGAAAAATGGTTTATACAAATGCAAATTCTACACAGGTTTACTTCAGATGAACTGCAACATGACGAGTCAATATACTAAAAATTAATGAAGAAGGATGTAATTGTTTGTTGTTGAACACATTGATCAAAGTTTAAAAGACCGAAGTAAATATGAAAGGGGATGAAACTGGTGGATATTGAGGAAGTACAAGAGGAAGGAATGACTGACTCCAGCACAAAAACCAAATAAATATACAACATCAACCATAAAACCTCTAGAAATGTATAATTGCAGAATAATTGTGTATGAAGTTCAGTCATAGTTAATAAGGAACACAATGATCAATTGTAGATATTGTTATAACTGAATCCGCAAATGGGGGCGGGGACAAAAAGAAGAGCAAAATGAAGGTTTGACATACAAAGTTTTGGGATTACCTTCTTCTTCTTTTTTTTGTTTTTTTGATGTCGGGGAACCTCTCCAAGGCACAGGGCCCTTCAGACCCACTCTTGCAAAGTAAATCCCGGTTCCGTGCACCGCACCCTCGAAAGTTTCTCTACATGGAATTGGTTAAATCGTTGGCTTTTTATCAGAGGTTATGATCCCAAATGATTGTTTGCACCCATGAGGTTTTAAACCTTAGATCTTGAGTGGAGTTATACTCCAAGACCAAGGCCTTCACCACTTAGGCCAAGAAGATTTCGGCATCGTTTGATTACACAGTTGAGATAGAGAAATCTATGAATAGTAGTGACTCGTGAGATAATTTGTAAATAGTAGCGAAATGGTTTGAGTTAAGATTTTTAGAGGGTTTTGGGAAAGGAGAGAAAAAAAGTTAAAATAAAAAAATTATAAAGTTAAAAGAGGGTTAGAATATAATTTTTAATATTATTTTTGTTTTGGGATTTGAAAAACTTGAATTGGTTTTTTGTGTTCTATTTGAAAGTTTGAGAAAGTTGTAATGATTTGGTAATATGATTAGATGAAAAATTTGAAAAGTTGAATATTTGAAATTGAAAAATATTTGTGTTTGAATGGTGTTTGAATATTGAGATGAGATGTGCTGGTTTCAAAGGTTTGTGAAAACAAATCAGGCCTTAATGTGCTTAAAAAGAGACTCTCTTAAACAAAAACTAGGAATTGGGATTTAAGAAAAGGGCGAAGTATTGTAAAATGTTATAAAGTTTCAATTTTGTATTTTGCTCGATTTTCTCGACAAAATGATTATGGCTTAGGCTTCTGCTTTGCCACATAAACATGTATTGTTTAATTAGTATGCTTATATGATGTTGGCTTGTTTGAGCTTCCATATTAACCTTACGCTGTTTGCAATCATAATCTTGCATGCAGTTGTCCTGGTTTCCTTTCTTTCTTTTTGATACTGATTGGATGGGGAGGGAAGTTTATCATGGAGATCCAAAAGGAGATCTTTCTGAAGTACGGAAATATGACCAAGGTGTCAGAGAAGGTGCATTCGGTTTGCTATTGAATTCAGTAAGAAATCAAGATTGAGCATCAGTACTTTAAAATATTATTTGAATTGTATCTTTCGTTCTTCAAATTATTGTAAGAATGTTTTCACAAGCTGAAAGTAATGGAATCTTCTAAATAGTGTCTTTTCTTGCAAAATAATTATTGACGACTTTTTATTATTTTCTAATGTAGGTTGTTCTTGGCATCAGTTCTTTTCTTATTGAGCCAATGTGTCGGAGGATGGGTGCAAGACTAGTATGGGCCATGAGCAATTTTATTGTGTTTGTCTGCATGGCTGGCACTGCTATCATTAGTTTGGTATCCATCAAAGAATATTCTGAAGGGATTCAAATTGTAATTGGGGGGAGCCCGGCAATCAGGATAGCTTCCTTGGTTGTATTTGCTCTTCTTGGCTTTCCTCTTGCTGTAAGCTTAGTTTCTTTTAAGTAATATGTGATTTACTTATCAAAAAGTAATACTTGATTTGCTTTCATTTCTGCCTCAGATGTTTATGTTTTCTGGCATTGACTGTTCGCATGTTACAGATTACCTACAGTGTTCCATTTTCAGTCACAGCAGATTTGACTGCTGATTCCGGTGGCGGCCAAGGTTTGTAGCAATTTCATGTTCATTTCATTGTGCCACGTTCTTTAGCTGGTTGTGAGCCTGAACAGTTCGTGTATGACCATGCAGGGCTGGCTATAGGAGTTCTGAATCTTGCAATTGTTGTTCCACAGGTAATTACACACATTCTTCAATACTTTATGTTTCAATTTTCCACTATTTTTTTTAGTATGTTAGCGGTTGCTCGTTTACATGTTTCCTTGGAGCAGTCCTAGAACAACAATCTAAATTTTAATGTTGTTTGCAGTTAACTAGGTAAGTATGATAATGTTGTCCTGATAATTCTATATGCCTTTGTTCTGGTTCGTTCTGTGATCTTCTGTTTTCAAACTTTCAGATGCCTGTTTCTATTTTTAATTTCTTTGGCACAGTTAAATCTTCTCCTCACCCTTTTGTCCCTTTCCATGTTTACTTGCCGTATATTTTCAGATTCCACTTACTATGCCAACAATGAAAGTTCCACCGTCATTTCCAATGCATAAAAGACTATAGTGAGAATGTGGTGTAGTCACCTTTATTCATATTTTTCTCCTGTTCCTTCAGATGTAGCCAATCTAGCTTGTAATATGTTATTAATGGTAGCCTATTGATGATCTAGATACATATATATATATATATCGATATTTTCTCTAGTTTGGTTTGTGACAGACAGTTCTATGCTTTGTCCCATATTTTGTTTGTTAATTCAGTCCATGTTTATATCAACCGTGTTATTATTACTTTTAGATGATCGTGTCGCTTGGTGCTGGGCCATGGGATGCTTTATTTGGTGGAGGAAACATTCCTGCCTTTGCCTTGGCTTCTGTCAGTGCCTTTGCAGCTGGTGTTTTTGCGATCCGCAGGCTGCCAGATCTTTCCAGCAGATCCTTCAGTTCAACTGGTTTCCATTTCGGGTAATGACTGATGCAGCCTCGTCATGGGGACAACCATTTTGGACATTATTATCGACGTCTGCGTGGACAAGCTCAGGGCCAGGGGTTGACTTTCAGAGGGATGATGGCTTTGCCGATTTGCGTAAATATCGTATTCTTATGGGATCAACTTGAACAAGCTCCATATTGAATTCATTCATTTTTTCCCCACTGTGGGAATTGTACCCTTCTGTAATACGTCATTTATATAGAAAGGATATACATACATAATGAAAAGTATAATGCCGTTCTCAGTAGGAGATCGTCGCTTGATTCATCTATTTTCCTAGAACCCTATTTGTCATCCTCCTGCATTGCCCCCATTGTTTAGCTGTGGGTCTGGGTTTGGCCATTTTATAGCCTGTCTATTTGTCTGGGTGGGCATGAGTGGGCCTTTTTAACAAGACCGCCCAAACTATGAGGATACTCAGGTCAAAGTGCGGTTTAGATAGTAAGTAGAAATGAAATGAATTGAGATGAATTATTAGAATATTATTTTTTAATATTATTATTGTTTTATGATTTAAAAAAGTTGAATTATTTATTATTTTTTATTGAAATTTGAAAAGTTATAATAGAAAATGAGATGAAATAAAAATTGAAACATTGCATACCTTGCTACTTGCTTTTCCTTCTAGTTAACCATGCTGTGTTAAACTGCTGCTTGTATGTATTCAAATCTCTTTTAAGATTCTCTACCCGAACTTAAGGTCTATGGTATTTATAAGTTGTCGCATTAAATGCTTAGTAGATGTTGTAAAATTTATAATATATTTTTATTTTTATTTCTCTCATTCTATCAAAATCCCATATGCACCTTTACATTGGGTCTCTTATCCCGGAGAAAGTAAAGAATAGTCAAACCTCTACACGAAAGGTCTGTTTTTGTCGATCACAATTTCCTAGCCAGCGTACCTTGGACATTACATTTTACTTTTATTATAGACCTTTCTCACGGTGCTATAAGTACTAGATTTAGCCTACAATTAACTGTAGGCATTTTCCTCAAACAGTAAGAGTAGTTTGAATTGAGAAATCATCTTATTTCATTTCATCAGTATAATTTTTTCAAGTTTGTACGTAAAATATAATAAATAATTTAATTTTTTCAAATTTTAAAATAATAATAATATTAAAAAATAATATTTTATTTTATTGTCATCTAAAATTATCTTATCTCATCTCCATGAGTGAATGCATTTTGCCTATAATTAATCGTCCCAAACATTTTTTTTTTTTTTACAATTAGAAGAGAAATAAATATAACACGTAGGCTGCAAAATATTTAACATTGAAACTGAGTCTCTAATCTCTTTGTATTATTGCATATAATTGCAAGAGATCTTGGTCCAACCAGTGAGTCGGGGCCTACGGCACATCCTAAGTCAACCTACGTAATCTTCCCTTTTATCTGCTTGTCTGCATGAACATTTCCTTTAAGCAAACGCAACCTAGCCTTTGCCAGCAATGCTTAGAAGCTGTAACAGAGCCTGCTCCAATCAATTCTGAAGGATCATAAGAGATGTAGAAATCAATCACTGGTTTATGCAACAAATTAAGTTGAAACACATGGAATTGCCTGAACAAGTTATTTCATGTAACGTAAAGAGTATAAGCAAGTCATCTTTCGCTTTTGCTTTTGCTTGTGCTTGTCCTCCTGAATTAAAGACTACAGAATGACAATGACTGGTGTTAATACTGTATAATGCTGGACAACAAAGAATGGGGAAAGAGAGAAGAAAGAAACTCCTACGGAATGAATGGATACATAGTCTCTAATGAATGTTAGTTGAACTGTGCTAATCCGCCTTTACCCATGACTTGTTTGTGTTCACCCTCACCTGTAAAGACATCTTTCATTGTCAAAGCTTTTGAGCGTTTTTGGGAGATTTAAGCAATACGGTACAATCAGTGCAAGGAAACGGGTCCCTTCCCTTCTCTTTTTATAGACATGCATATATAGGTGGTGTTATTTGATTAGGCGTTGGAGTTAGAAAGTAAAAGGATGGTATGAATATCTCTATCAATTGGAAAGCAATGATGAATGATCTAATTTTGTAGAGAACATCGATATACAGCCCTCCAAGTCCAACGTCGTACACCCACCACTCACCATTCGCGCTATATATGCCTCCATTCCATTCCCCTCTTCGTCCTATTTCCCATGAGCCAACCACCATATCCATTAGTTAATTGCCTTTCCATAAATATTCTTTCATCGCTAGCCCTCTGATCCCAAACCTTCGTTCGCCTCCCCGAACAATATCCCCGTATACAAATGAAATTCCTCTTGGATGTATTGCGAGCATTAAAACTTGAGAATTTAGGCTGAAATTAGATGGTTAATAACTCGAGTTTGGTCGTGCCAAAGCTTAGTCAAAGGATCGTTGAACAGAAATCATGTTCAATTCTGAAAATAATTATAAGCAATTTTTTGGTAGTTTTCAAGATGTCGAGGCCACAAACAACAGCAAATACTCATGATCAATATTATGAGAACATTAAAGAATATTCAAGATCAGATAAAAGACAAAAGGAGCAAATAATCGATCGAGCTGTCTTATATATGTATATATATATATGTCATAATTATACCTTTTAAGGTTTACAAATACCACTCTATTGCTCTTCTGATATATTTTAAAGAATAATGTTACATACAAGTTTCAAATCTATAAACTTCATATAAGCTATTTGTAAAAAGGTAGGTTCTAGAGTTCTACTAATAAAGAATAATTTTTTTTATACTTTTTTAAGGTGAGATCTATTTTTTTTACAGGAGCTTGCATAAAGTTTGTATATTTAGAACTTGTACAAATTATTTCTCTATTTTAAATAACTTTTTATTTAAATGATTAATATAAAAAAAATGCTTGGAATAATACAACGTCATGCATGGCTTTATTAGTTATGATTAAAAGGCCGATATAAAATAGACGTAAAACTAAATAGAAATGCTGTGTGTTCGGTTGTTTTACAACAATGGATAGATATTGGACTAATTCGTGAAAGTCTATCTGTAAAATATTGGTGAATATAATATTACTCAAAGCTAAAATTATTATTTTTAAAAAAGAAAATTATAAAAAAGGAGACATTGTTTGGTTAATCAAAATTAAAAATCTTATCTCATCTCATCTCAACTTATCATTACAACTTTTTAAAATTCATATGTAAAATATAATAAATAATTTAATTTTTTTAAATCTCAATATAAAATTATTATTAAAAAATTTTATTATAATAATATTTTATTTATTATTATTTAAAATATCTCATCTCATCTCATTTCATTCTATTTATGTAACAAGGGCCTGAAAAGTAGGGTGAATTTATCATATATTCCCAGCTCGACCATTGGTTGAGGAATCAGAATCAGGTTCAATACAAATTGTCAAATCCCATGGCAAAAAGGAGATCCAAACTATTTTTTTAATAAAAAGAAAAGAAATCAGTACAGAAAGATCAGAGCCTGACGTCAAGCAAAGAATGCACATGCAATCAGAAGTGAACTGAACACCCCAGAAGAATAAGAGCATGTGGCGGAGAAGATTCATCTCTTTCTTTATTGGTTTTTCTTTTTATTTTTTTAATTTCTCCACGTCATTTTTTATTAGACGTACGTTTGAAAAAATAATCTAATTGTTGAGGGAACATGGATCCATCCCATTCCACTGGGCACCCCTCAGCCACCAACTAATACAGTCATGTGATGCAAAGCTGATACGACCTTTTCATTGGCCAATATTAAAGTGGCGTTTTTGTGGGACACTAGGCTGTCCTAAATAGACAAATGGCTTGTAGGGCCATCCAACGCTAATTTTATAGAAAGAAATGACTTTTAATAGTTAAGTTTCATATAAATTATTGTAAAAATATAGATCTATTTTAAAAAACTGTATTAAAAGCTATTATTTAGTATTAAGATCTATTTTTTATAAAGGATTTGTAGGTGATTTGTATATTTAAAATTTGTACATATTATTATTCTTTTAATAATAAAATTTATTATTTTTTAAAACAAATATACGATATTTACATAATTTATAACAGTATCTTCATTTATAAAATAGGTATGTGAACAGTAAATTTTATATGAGGTTGTTAATTACGTTTTGTCTTGCCATCCTTGCATTCCTTTTTATCTTGCACAGTTTGTTTGCCACCATTTTTTCTCCCTTTCTATTATAAAAGCGGCTATGAGCATGTGAATAGTGTAAATAGTAGTTTGTGTTTGATGAGTAAAATTATCTCTTTATCTTTGAGATTCTAATATCTTTGTCTAAAACGGAGTAAAAATATAAAAATTTGACTACAAATTCGACTTTGCTCTAACTCCATTTTGACGGAGTCAGATTTTCTGTTTTAATTTTTCAGTTAGAGTTGAAGTTGGAGGTCTCACTAGACCGACTCTGACTTCACCTCTAAATCTGATTCCGATATTTTATATATGTTATAAAAATACGTATTTATCTATATATTTATCATATATATTAGTATAATTATATAGCTATATAATTAGAACATATATAGTTAACTTTAATAATATACTAGTATGAGCTAATTATAATATACTTATATTATAATATAAATAGGCTAATAATAGTTTAGTATATGTAAACATTATAGTATTAGTACCATACATAATCAAGTATAGAAATAAGTTAGATACTAGTATTTAAATAAGTCTAGTATAATAAGTTAATAATACATATACTAATTTACTAAAGTATAATAACATGTAATTAAACATTAGAAAGTCTAGTATATAATTGAGTTAGAAATAAATTAGACATTAGTATAATAACTTGTAATTAGACACTATAATATAAGTCTTATATAGAAATAAATTAGACACTATTATAGAAATAACTAATAAGTTAATAACACATAATACCAATTTACTAAAATATAATAACATGTAATTATGCACTAAAAATAAGTGTAGTGTTGATATAAGTTATAAATAAATTAGACACCATTATAATATAATAACATGTAATACTATAGTATAATAATATGTAATTAGATATTACAAATAATATGTAATACTATAATATGATAACATGTAATTAAACACTATAGTATAAGTCTAATATAAAAATAAGTTAGATATTATTATATAAGTAAATTCGTAGTGATTGATTTAGTTTTAGTTTTTAATTTTTTTAAAAAAATGAAAATTGAAAACCCACAAAAAAAAATTATTTTTTAAATGGACTAAATATGCAACTAAAATGAAGAAGCCCAAAGTTGAAAGTGTTGAGTGGGTGTTCACCCCAATCTTTGTCTTTGAGGTTGTTTGATAGGCTACCTTTTTATCTATATGGTCCTAAAAAATTTTTTTGTTTGGCATGCAAAATTACCAAGATTTTTATTTAGATTATTGGTGCCTCTTATTTTTTTTCTTCTTTTTGTCTATTTTGCCTTAATTAAATTGTATTGTCTCTAAAATAAAATTACATTTTTACCCCTGATATTAAAAAAAAATGAGGTTAATTTGGTCATCCCCTTGTATTATGACACGCTTACGATTAGGTTCATGTGCGCGCACTTGTGTTTAGGAATAATACTGTATGGTATTAATTATTTAAAATTAAGATCATCTGATAATTTTTCTGTCCATTATCATATACTAAAATGTGGGTTAGCGTATTAAAGAAATGTCAAACAACATTCTTTTTTTTTTTTTTTTCATTTCTGGTTTACATTTTCATTAATTTAATTCAAAACACTCAACTTTCAAATTCATCTTTATATATACAAAAAATGTAAACCTATATATGAGTCTTGCAGTAAAAAAAACTATATATGAGTTGAGAAGATCAATTTTATGAACAAATTACATCTTTGTAAAATAAGTTAATTATCTTCTTGATAGTCTGATTATGTATAAAACAAATGAGTAATGCTAGATATAATAATTATGAGTTGTGTAAACATCACACACTCATTTTGAAAAACAGTGAGGTAGACTATTAAAAAATTAATTTTTTTATATGAATTCAATATTTACTCACTTTTTTTCAAAAAAAAAAATACGTGGCACTTGTGTACTCTATACTTGCAAATATCAATTTTCAAAACGAATATATGCCCGCGGCTAACAGACACTAAACTTTACAATTGTTGTATATATGCCTTTTGACTTAACTTGAAAAAAAAAAACATATTTTGTTTCACATATCTATATATCTTTGGTCTTCTACATTTGCTACTACCAATTTAATAATATTTATTAATTGACAAAACTCTAAAATACTTTCACATTGTTTTGTTCATTATCATATTAACAATCATTATTTTTCCTCGATGATTCTTAGCCTTGATGATTAGTTCTAATTTATATACATTTTAAAGATTATATTTTTACATATAAAAAATGTAGCAACACTTTCACCTGGACATTCATGGCTGCATAGTCTGACTTACACATTGTGCAATAATTTAGTCCTTGCTCAGGATCATTGAGTACGACTAGCCCGACAACCACATTGGTCGAAAATTTTGAGCATTGCAAGAAAATAAACCTTGCTCGGCCTCACCAATCAAGTTCAATCAGATAGACATATTGCTTAGTAGTTTAAAGCATTACAAGAAAATAAATCTTATTTGGCCATTCCGACCGACACATTTTTCAGCAATTCCGATAATTGCAAGAAAATAACCATTTTGTGAGATCGTCGAGCAAGTCTAGTTCGACAGACACACTGGTCAATAATACCAAACAATGAAAGAATTGAACTCTTGGCCAAGGTCACCGAGCAAGGAAAATTCGATTGATACATTGCTAAAAAGTTTCAATTATCTTAAGAAAATAGTCATTGCTCAAAATTACCGAGCAAATATAGTCTGACGGACACACTGCTCGAAAATTTCAAGCATCACAAGAAAGTAATTTTTTCTGAAGATTATCGAGTAAGACCAATCTAACTTACATTGGGCATACCTCATGCCTTGCACATGAAATCTTTTTGAATGCCTTGGATGTGGAATCTTTACTAGTATGTGTGTGTACATAGTACGTACACACATACATACATACATATATATATAAGGATGGATGTCACTTAATTTATTTTGTTTGAACATCTCTAAAGATAGATTTTTATTTGTGAATTAAAACAAAGGGAATTATTAAAAATATATTTAAAACTAAAATTGTTTTCGTGTATATATTAAATTTATCAATTAAAAATATGTTTCTAAAGAAAGTTTTTGTAATCTGTTTTTTTTTTTTTAAATTTTATGAAAGTTGCTCTAGTTTTTGTTGGTCAAAGAAATTGAAACAAGATGTAATGATAATTAGACTATTTTGATCAGAGGATATTGAAGAACTCTGTGTTTCTAAAGGTGACGTAAGACAACTAATGACGTTCTCATAGTTTTCTGAAGTAAGAATCTCTCACTCTCTCTGAGAGCTTGACATTATGTACGTATAATTAGACTATTTTCAGGTTTTGATTGTCAAAAGTAGAAAGAAACTAGAATAATTTTCTGTCTCAAATTATGTTAGAAAAGTGATTGTCAAAAGTAGGAAGAAACTAGAATAATTTTCTGTCTCAAATTATGTTAGAAAAGTAAAGCAGCATTTCATATTGGGGTTGGCAACATATATATATGGTCTATATATATATATATATGTTATACCCAAGCAGACCCACTTATTGAAGAACATAATCTAGACCGGTTCAGTCCTTGTCTTGTGTGAGTTGTCACTCATCAATGCATAGTTGTGATATAAAGGTTCTTTACTGCTTTATCTGAATTAAATATAAAGTGATGGTCTTTCGTGTAACTTTTTTGTTTATGGTGGTTAATATAAATCTAAAACCTCATGATCTATTTTTTGTTCTTGTTTCTCACAGGATTGAATCAAGATATCAAGAAATATAGAGCAAAAACATTTTAGAAGCTGTCAAAGATTGATGGAATCAAAGTTAAACCCATATAGAAAAAATTTCACTTGTAAATTTATATTCCATTGTGATATATTGGATGGTATTATGTAAAACTTAAAACAATGGCAGTTGTGAATTTCAAATATATATTTTTGAGGTTATATAAATGATGTTGCAAGCAAAAACTGAATTTATCCAAATATAGCATTTTTTAATTTATTAACAAGCATGTACTTGTCATAAAGGAAATAAATATCAGGGAAAAAATAATGTATGAACCAAAAAACATGTTCAGGTTTCAAACATTTCTGGCGAAAATAATCCGCCGGAATAAAATTTGGCCAATCCCATCAAGCCAGCAATTATTTCCGACTAAAAAAGTAGCTGCAAAAAATAATTTCTAGCGAATATAGTCTGCCGCAATAAAATTGGCCACTTCCAACAAGCCAGCATCTATTTCTGGCTTTGAAAAAGTAGCCACAAATATTTTTCCGTCAAAAAATATATAGCCGGAAATAATTTTGGCGATGGATGATAGATTTTGGCAAAAATTTTTGCCAATTATTATTGTCGGAAATTATTTGTATTTCTGACAATTATCAAAGTAGCCGGAAAATTTTTTACTTTGACTCTTTAATAGCGGCTATTTATTGGCAACTAGAAATAGCCGGTAATAATTAATAGCAGCTAACTTTAGTTGTATTTCCTGCAACTTTGGTCGTCGGAAATGATCTTATTTCTTGTAGTGATGAAATTTAGGATCAACATGGAGAGAAGAAATTGTATGATGAAAATTGATGCAATTGGCATTAACGCTTTGGGAATTGCATACTCAAAATATTAATTGAACACTCTAGAGTTCTCAAAATTTTCAAAACTTCTCATAATTTTATTCACAAATAACACTGCTTAGGCACAAAATACTTTTTAATTTATTTTATCTTTTTAATCTAATTATTTAAACACAAACATAATCAATACAACTTTTACAAATTTCAAATAAATGTTTTTTTCATTTTATAATATTTTGATTCAACTTTTCTCTCTCACATTTATCAAAACCTAATAAAACATATTCATTTAGATCATTTCACTATAATTTATAAAATTATGAGATACTCCAAATATTGAAACATGCCACAATCACTTGAAAGACTGATTGGAACACTGCCAATTAAGCCAAAAAATGAACAGTTACGAAGGGAATCTGTGGCGGTATGTGTCGATGGGTAGATTAGCTAACTTAGTTTGGGACCCTATGTTGGAATTTTAGTTCCTATCATTGACCTTATGTGCTTCTTTATATCTATTTACGATGGAATGACTCAAGAGATGGGAAAATGAAAGACGAGCTAAGAATGATAATGAAGTTTGGGTGGTTATATATATATATAGGTGTGCTGTGAACACTGAACACCACTGTCGACCCGCTTCCATTATTTTCTTGTTCTTTCTCCTTTTTTTTAAAATAAAAATAAAAATAAAATAAAGCAAGTGTAGCTAGCTAGCTACTTTAATTTGTAGTAGTCCTGATGTGGACTCCATTTCTTTAAATTTCAAAATAGACAAACACGATAGATAAGTACTCGATCCATATAAATATTAAATGCATTTATCAAATTTAATTATGGAAGCTGATAATTGCCATATATTGGGTCATGCGATCAATTTGCTGGTGCATATATATAGCTCAATGCCGACTATATATGAACTATACAAAAACAATAAGAGGAAGTAATTGGCTGTGTGACCAAGGGTGGAGCTAGGATTTGGTGTTTGGGGGTGATTGACAAAGTGTGTGGTATGTGTGAGTATAAGTAATATGTGTTTTTTGTATGTGACTATATAAAAAATAATAATCATACATCATAAAATTGTATATAAAAAATACATGCTTATAAATCATCTTATAAGATAATTTTCTTTAAAATTTTGGTAATTTGCTAGAGATCATTACAAGAAGAAAAGAAAAGAAAATATTAACTTAGGATTTTTCCTTCAAATTAAGCTCGACAACGATCTTTCATAGAATAAAATTCATCTATTACCATATTTGAAATGAAATTCTCGACAATTTCTTTTTCAATACTAGCAAATGATCTGCAAGAAACTCATCTTTCATTTGAGTACGCAATATCGATTTTATAAGTTTTATGGCAAAAATGCAATCTAGCAAATTTTCAATATCGGACAATTCAGACCCAATGTGATAGAGAACAAATAGCCAAACTGCTAGTCCTCTAAATAAAATGTTTGCAGGGAGAAGAAAAAATATGCAGTTTTGAGTTTAACACAGCAGATTTGGGTGTTCCGTGTTCTGTTCGAGGTCTTGTTTCCAACACTGCAGGCTGCAACAACAAATTTTTCAAACTCATTTTCGAGGTTTATTTGTAAGTTGAAGATTTAAGTGTCAATGAAGTGAGAAATTAGAATAAGACTAGCAGATAAGTATTGAGATTTGGAATGATAATTTTAGAAAAAGTTTTAGAGGCCTGAATATTGAGGGGCAATTTTTTTTTATTTTTTTATTGATAATTTGGGGGCAATTTTAAAACTTGTAAAACTTGCACTGCCTGGATTATTGTAAAACTTGTTTTTTTTTTTTTTTTTTGGTGTTATTATCAGCAATTATAATTTCATTTTTAGTTTATTGTGTCAAAAAAATATCACATCCTACAATTGGGCCTTGTTTTATGTCATTGCTATTAATAAAAAAACATAACAAGAATTTTTTTTAAAAAAAGGAGTATTACGTTCAAATTTTTTTTTAGTTATTTTAAACGGTCTATAGATCTAAACCACAAACTCATAAACGAATATAATGTTCTTCAGAGTGGGCGGTGGGGGAGGATGTACAGAACAAAAAGATGGCAAGTTGGCCTGCAACCGTGAAGAAGTAGCAGATGCAGCGCTGGGATAGCGACGAACGTTAGGACGGGGGAGCCGGGGGTCACAAAGACGAAAGGGAGGGACCCGATCGACCAGCCCTAGACTTGGATTGGTTAGCATATATAGCCTTGCGTGCGTCGGCATTTTAAAACTCCTCTTTCTTACGTACACATGCACACATAAAAAGGCAATGCACAGAATCAGTGCAGTGCAGTGCAGAACTTGAATGAAAAAGGATAATGGAGATGATGGGAAAGAGTTTCGTCCTAGTGCACGATACCTGTTGGTGGGTTAGGTAGCAACCCCTGCCCCGCTCATTGGCCCCACCCCTAGATTCCTGCCTCTCTCTCTCTCTCTCTCTCTCTCAAAGACAGTCCTTCTTTGGACCTAAAGATAGAGCCAACTCATTTATCTTTTTTCTTAAGTAGGCTGTTTCTTCACAAAATTAGACAGCACATGAAAAATATAGCACCATGTTTCTCTCTCTAAGAAACCACTATTTCACTCAATAAAACACATACCACTCCATCTGAGTTTTGAAAAGCTCATTTTATGCGCTTAAACAATCTTCAGGAGCATTTATTTTCAAGTCCACCAGCTTCACATTAAAGAATCATAATATTTCTTTTCTTTAAACCTCTGGAATCAAGCAACTTTAAAAGTGCCTGCTTCCCATTTTGGAATCTATATTTTTATATAGACAACTGTCTTTGTTAAGAATAACACAACTATTTGTCTCCTAAGAATGAAATAAATCCAATAAAGGATTAAGCTTAGGAAAATCCAGTGTAATGGTTTAGCCCATTTCCCTTTCATTTTTATATACGTTACCTTCCTTTATTCATTTTATATAAAAAACGTCATTGTCAATTCAGATTAGTTTAAAAAACTTTATTAAAGAATAGTAAGACCAATAGATAATAGAGTTTATTTATTTAAAAAAGAAACCTCACGTATAAAAAGAGAAATTACTCTTCAAATGATGAGAGGTAGAACTATAGAGTCGTGCATCTCTCTTCCTCCTCTACTTCTCTCTCTCTCTCAATTTATATATACAGAAATAAAAAACTCTCCTTGAAAAGCTGATAAGGCATAAGATCGAGCCAATCATCATATCAATTGTGTATCTCTTCCTATAGAAGAAATTCGTACTTTGTTTTGATTTTAGCTAAGGATTTTATGTGATGTATTGTGTCTCTCTTTTCCCCCTTCTTTCACTAAACTTTGTCCACTCAGTGCATCAGCCTCGACCTTCTTCCTGTATTTCAACATGACAGCTAGATTTTCGCCGAAGCTTTTAAGAATGGTGGCGCAAGCCTAGATATTGCCTGGTAATGGGATGGCCTTCTTCCCAGCAAATTTCATGTTACAAGCCTCTCATGAAGATCATGACAATCAGCATCCTACTTCTCTCAATCCAATCGGCCTTCCCTCATGCACACCTCAAGACTTTCATGGTACGCTCTTTCTCCCTCTCCTTCTCTCTCTCTGAAACTTAAATCTTGGCATGGGCTTCAAATGCTTTTTTTGATGCAGGGGTTGCATCGTTTCTAGGAAAGAGATCCCTATCATTTTCAGGTGTCGAGTTGGGCGAAGAAGGTAATGGGGAGGATGATTTGTCTGACGATGGGTCACAGGTAGGGGAGAAGAAGAGGAGGCTTAACATGGAACAGGTGAAGACCCTTGAGAAGAACTTTGAGTTGGGGAACAAGCTAGAGCCAGAGAGAAAAATGCAGTTGGCTAGGGCTCTAGGACTGCAGCCAAGACAGATAGCTATATGGTTCCAAAATAGAAGGGCAAGGTGGAAGACTAAACAGTTAGAGAAAGATTATAATCTTCTTAAGAGTCAGTTTGAAGCAGTCATAGCAGACAATGATGTTCTCCAAGCTCAGAACCAAAAACTTCAAGCAGAGGTTAGTTCCAAGTAATAGGTAAAAACTACGTTTTTTTTTTTGTTTTTGGTTGGGGAATTTGATATCCGGGGTTTGGTTTCTCTTTCTTTTCATTTTCTTATTTCTGATTCATTTTTCATGCTAGGTTTCTTTAGTTCTTGATAGTTACGAAATATTCAGAGATGAGATATTTTGTTAAAAGTAGAATAAAATATTATTATAATTTAATTTTTTAATATTATTTTTATTTTAAAAATTAAAAAAATTAAATTATTTATTATATTTTAGGTAGAAGTTTAAAAAAATTGCAGCACTTACGTAAGATGAAATTAGATGATTTTGGTTTTGATGATTCTGTTTCAAATTTATACATAGGAACCTTCAAGCTTTGCATGCGAGTGGCAATTCTGTTTATGTACAGATATGGAAATCGTGATCAATTTCCTGATCCAAAGATTTCTGCTTTTTGGCTTTTTTTTCTTGCATCATGATTTTCAGAGCCTATTGTTTTTAGTAACTCCTGGAGTCTGGAACCAATAATGGATTTTTAAAAAGCTACTTTTCCTTTCGTATTTGATGTATTGTTTGATCATTGTTTGGGGCTAAAGCATAATCATATCTGGAAAGAGAGATCTCTCAGACGTACATCCGATCTAGCTCACATACGATTTGTACTCCATATACTAATCATACTTCTAAATTTACAACAGGGAGTTTTCATTTATTCAGTTTACATATATGTTTGCATGCTTCATCTTGACTGGTCAATTTCTATAATCGATCACTACAGATATTGGCACTAAAAAATAGAGAACCAACAGAATCAATCAACCTCAATAAAGAAACGGAAGGTTCCTGCAGTAATAGAAGTGAGAACAGCTCCGAGATTAAGTTGGATATATCGAGGACACCAGCCATTGACAGCCCTTTATCCACTCAACCAATTACCAGCAGACCTCTCTTTCCATCCTCTGTAAGGCCTCCAGGTGTGGCTCAGCTCTTCCAAAACTCGTCAAGACCCGACCTCCAATGCCAGAAGATGGATCAAATTGTCAAAGAAGAAAGTCTAAGCAACATGTTCTGCGGCATGGATGATCAATCCGCGTTCTGGCCGTGGTTGGAGCAGCATCATTTCAACTGAGATGAACCCAAAAATATTGTCGTATAGTCATTTTCTTTTGCAATGAAACAAGAGGGCAGATTACTTACCTTGTTCTTAATTTGTGCTTTTAATTAAACCATCATGTTTTGTTACCTAGATTGGTGTATAAAGCAAAATATAGCAAGTTGAATTTCAGGTGGTGTTGATCATCTTTTATGGAGGAATAAACGAGGTTTTGTGTATTCTAGTTGTATACTTTAAAGTTCATTTCTTTTTTCCCGGACTTTGAGAAAAATTGAGAGAATGCCAAAAGTAAATTATATTTGCCAGCGAGTGGTCGCAGTTAGTTCATGGTCCGTTGCTGATTCCTTCCTTGCGTTTTCCATTTCATTTATTTTCTTGCGTTGGAATCATGTCCTTGTACTGCCAAAGGAAAATGCAGGCGACTGTCAAGTGTTTTGATTTTTGAAGCAAGTGCCTGTACTCATTTTCGCTGATATCATCATTCAGTACCGACGGTGAACAAAATCTACTCGAAGTTAATAAAGTATACGGAAATTTAGAGAGAGAGAGAGAGATAAATGAGAATCAAGCACGCATTCCAAGAGGGAAAGAAGACAAGCAGATGAAGAGCAGAAGAAAACAACGAGTGTTGGGAAATGGTCTTCATTCTCGTGAAGCAGACGTCTGGTAATTTTCTTGCGGTGACAAAGGATGGAATGGGAATCAAATCATAATCAAAACAGCCTATATTTTGCGGGGCACTTAGTAGAGTCTCCACCACTTGCCGTTCCATCCTTTTCCCGTGATCTTTGATAGGAGAATTCATGTGCAGCTACTGTCACCCACTCCCTTACTTTTTATTGTTGTTGTTGTTGTTTTTTTTTTTTTTTTTCGTTTTTCTTTTTAATATGAATATTTAATTAGGAGAGCCTCAACAAAATACCTTTCATGCAATTAATAAAAAAAAAAAAAAAAGTAGGACCCATATTCATCAACTAAATCGAGAAAATGAAAAGACAATTTTCAATGCAATTCCTTGAATCGATATTATGGCTTTTTAGCAACAAAATATAACTGTACACACCACTTTAAAGTATCTAGTAGAATTTTTTATGCTCACATTCTCTGGACTGAAGAGAAGGGAAGAAGGAATATATTATTTAGTGCGTGTTTATCTAAATTAGGCATTGCATGGACTCCACATGCATGGATTTCAACTTGCTATTTAGATTGCTAGTTTATTAATGGAGGAGACTAGGGAGATGGTAGATCGACGCGGGGAGGATGTGTGGCGATGGTAGGTGGGGGGGATGGCGACAAATGTGAAGGCTATTTTCTTCCATTCGAAAGGATAATGCTTTGAAAAATAAGTAAAAGATCCCAAGATCAACATAACAGGTATCGATCGACCACAATGCAAGAAAAATAAAAGAAAACTTTGGTGGCACTGCAAAGGAGCAACGTGTGAACTCATGTGCCGATTTAGTGCCAACGAAGGTTGCCCTTATTAGTGGAGTTCTTGAAGAACAAACAATATATAGAAGACTCCATTGACTCTAAATTCATCCCTGTACGTAACTTGATTTAACGAATTAAAAGCATCATTTCAGCTTTTATAAGTTGGACAAGCTGATCATGTGACAATTTAATTATAAGAATCTTACTAATATAGTTTTTTACATGATTTTTTTAAAAAAAAAAAAAAAAATTCTGTCTCCATCTAAGCTAATTTCCCAGGTGGTTTAAGCTTTATTTTAATGATCTTTTAGGATACTTCTTAATTCTCCTGCAACCCTTTACATTCATCCAGATGCATGACACCGTTTCTTTTGTTCGTATCTATGGCAATAAATATGATGTAGCTCCTACGCAACCAAACTCATCATGGCCAGCCCCCTAGGAGCCCTGCCCTTAATAAATCAAGTCAAGTTGACTCATAGGCAATATTTCGAAGCATGGCAATCTCTTTCTTTCCATTCAAAGCAAATGAAGTTATGGACGTCTCCTCCCACGTAGACACTGAAATATAACTTTGATGTAGTCATTAGAAACAACTTCCTCATGTTGTATATGTAGTCTATTACAACTCCAAAGGTGAGTTTCTGCTTCTTCATGCTAGATTGAAAAGCATTCCTAAATGAGCCAAGCACAGGAGACACAAGCGACACCCCCTCACAGCCTCCTCTCGAAGTTAGCAACTAGCATCAAAGGGGACTTACTTGACATTATTGCTGCCATACAGAACATGCAAGTTATAACAATTGATGGGAACATTGTCTCCTACATCGAGCATAATCAATACGTCATGACCACTAGTACTCTCCAATCCATCCCCTTTTGGGTTCATCATTGGTCGCGTTCCTGGCTCATGTATCCCCCCATGTGACTAACTCTAGTCTAGTCTTTGAACCCTATGATATATCTTTGGCACATTGGGCTGCGCCACACGTACCCTTGGTCATGAGTTGCATTCTTACTCGAAGTTCAAAGGTTGCAGAATTGTTTTGCATCATGTTCTTTTACACATATTTATAGAGAGGGGAACTTGGCAGCACATCGGCTTGTCCGAAATGCTTGGAATGTAGAGAGTATTGAGATGGGGGGATTGTATTCCAATTTTTATCAGACTATCTGGCTTGATAAATGTCTATAATTGCTATCTTCATTGAAGTTGTTTTTTCTATATATATATATATATATAAAATCTCTCCCCCGGCTTGATCTATTCTCGGCATTAACAATGGCAGATATCCATGCCGTCCACCTCAGTATTCGAACTCTCTAATTACTCACAAAATTAACTAGAGAAATAGAGCTATTCTAGCCTTTTTTATAAGGTTATTAAAAGAGCCATTTCAATTAATTTTAAAACACAATATATGTGTATTATTAGTCATGATTTGTACATTTTTCTCTGAAGCAATTAATTTTTTTAAGAAGAAGATGAGACTCTAATTTTATTAATAACTCTCATTTATAACGGAAGAAAACCGTGATTATAACTAGATATCTAAGAGTTACATATAATGAAGAAAATCGAAACCAAAGTCTAAAAAAAATGCAAGACCCAAAGCAAACCCACTAAGCAATATACAAAATATTAACGACAAAAAAACTAATAAAAACAAAACAAAAAATAACATATATAACATACTTGCAAGAAAAAACATGATAAGAAGTCTGTTATCGCCAACGAAGTACATGTAAACATGTTTGATCCATGCGAATAGCTCTGGCTAGAACGTCATTTGGAAGACTATTTTTATTATTAAAGAAGAAATCCATACCTTTAGTATCTATTTTAGCTAATATGTCAGCAATGTGGTTCCTTTTCCTAAATAAATGATAAAGTCTCACTACCCTCAAGCAAGCCGTCAATCTTGCCTCACTCCAGTATTTCTGACTCTGCCAAAGAACTTGTCCATCTTTCTCCCACCAAACGATAATTAGCTTCGAATTAGATTCAACCTTGATATGAGTTATATTCATCTGAGTACATAATGTAAGACCATTTGAAAGGGCTCTAATCTCCACAACATTATTAGAGTTTATATCATAGAATCTAACAAATGCAAAAATCATCTGACCATCCAAAAATACCGCAATTAGTTAAAAGGTATATAATACGGCATCATTTGAGGTCAAAAAATTATTTGTAGAGAAATTTAGAAGGCCGTATAACTAGAAAGGCATGATTAATATTAGGGTTGCAACCCGCATTGAAAATATCGGGTTTGCGTTCGACCCAACCCAGATTTCACAATTTAAGGCACCAACCCGATCCGAACCAACTTGTCAAAACAGAATTGGGTCGACACGTATGACCCGACTTAGTCTTTATTTATTACTTCGAAATTTTTTTTTTTGAAAATATTGCTCATTCTTCATCGACAGACCTTGTTTGTACCCATTTTCTACGTATGAAAATTTCCAACCCAACCAAGAAAAGCAAGTTGCATCATAGATTAAGCTTATACATTTTTAGATCATTCGGCCAATAAGTTCTGTTATTTTTTTAAAACTCTCATCAACCAAACACACAGGTGACTGCTGCACAGATCATGACAACCAAGACAAAATGTATCCAGTGACGAGTCATCGACTTCAGATTTATTGAAAGCAAAAAATCTCCCAACAAATGAAACACATAAAGCCCCTAACAAATTAATCCCCAAACAACGAGATCTATAACAAATTCCTCAACAAATGAAACACAGAAAGCCCCTAACAAATTAATCCCCAAACAACGAGATCTATAACAAATCCCCTAACAACAAGATCTATAACAAATGAAAACCCAAAAACCCAGAAAATAAGCAAAATCACTGGACACCATTGGGCTTGATCATGATGAAAGTCTGCTCCTTATTTTTCTCCATCGAAGGCTTTTGGGTTGCAGCTCTAAAAATGGAGCTGGTTTTTCGATATGATTTTTTTTACCTAGTTTTATTTTTTCTCTGAAGAGGAAGATCGACAGTTACGGTCAGAGGTAGCGGCTGCGATGAAGGCGGAAGATGCAGAGGAGTAGCACCTGAGAAATCCAATTCTGGAGCGTGTAGCAGCGGAGGCAGTAAAAGATGTGAAGCGAAATAGGTGTCCGAAAGGGTGCGAGCTCACCTTCAAAGCCTCCATTAAAGCCGTCCCCTAATTCTTCTTCTTTCTTTTCCCCTTACAGAGTTTATCCCCTACTCATGCTGTAGAACGACATCGCCACCCGCATGGTACTTGGAGGCTAGGGTTTGAGAGAAATGACAATGAAGAAGAATTTTTCCTCGGTCGGTTTAACAATAAACTTTAAACCCATTTGTTTTTATCGGATTGGTGATTCGATCATTAGTGACCCGTCAAATTTCGGGTTGGGTCGGGTCGGTTCAGGACACTCGGATCATGTGGGTTGTCGGGTCATATGCACAAGCCTAATTAATATTACATCTTACATTATTGGTATTAACAGATTTTACAGTGGCACCGATTTTCATATCTAGATGTGAACATTAAGCATGTGCCAATATCTATGCCTATTTCCATATCTATAAATCAAAGTTGATGCCACAGAAAATTGAGGAAGATCATGCATTTAAACTATGCCAATTGTGTATGTTTTTTTTTAATCATTTTATAATTATTTTCATGGGATCTTGTGATGTTCGATTAAATAATAATTAGCAACATGATAATTTTGGATGCCAATATATAATTGCCAATAAAAAATTGTGGTGGAAAATTAAATATTCCCAACAAAGATTAACGTGTCAAGTGGCCACGTGAATTCATGCGTCACCCTGAACTAGCCAGGAACTGTCCCAACTTCAAGCCACACCATTTCTTGCTTTACAATTTTTAAACGTGGCACCTTTAGAGAACTGATCAGCCCCAACTAGAACAGGGCTACTCTAACTCAAGTATTAAATATGAGCCGTTTGGGAGCACAGAGTTAAATTCGATTATTAAATAATACAATTTCGTATAA
This sequence comes from Carya cathayensis, assembly GCA_011037825.1. Taxonomy (NCBI): domain Eukaryota; kingdom Viridiplantae; phylum Streptophyta; class Magnoliopsida; order Fagales; family Juglandaceae; genus Carya; species Carya cathayensis. The sequence goes on along the minus strand of QGSO01000715.1, from coordinate 45,994 downwards.
AATTTTGTTCGATTTGATTAATATTCGTGAACAAATTAGTATATAGCTGGACTCAACTCATTAGTTCGACTCGTAGTATAATATTTACATATAAATATTAATGCTTACATATAAACATAGTAGTATAATATTATTTATACTTACCTATAGTTATCACTTATCAAGTATTATACATTAATAGTATCTTATATGAATAATATGCATATTACGTATTAATATGCATTATTAATAATTAATAAACTCATGTTAAGAAAATTACAACTAAAAAAAAAACCAACATCTGAGTCGAGTCGAGCTGAACTTGAGCTCGGTCTTATTTTTCATTTAAACCAATCAAGCTTAGATAACATAAGCTCGCTCAAGCCTTTAATACAGAACTAGCTCCAATTAATTCAATGAACCCAACTGGCTGGAACCATCCTAGCTAGTGGTAGATTACTGGTCACAATCTTATATATACATTCTGTTAATGATCCTAAATTTTATTTTTATTTTTGTGAAAAAATAGATTTGTAAGCTTATTTATTGCCAGTTCTAACACACACTACAGGGAGGATATGGAAACCATTAATATTTTAACTTTTCTTTTAATAAGTACTATAATTAGCTGCACGACAAACAATGTCTATAAATTATAAATCGACATGTAAGTATTAGAGAACTCCTTCTATTTATATCACATCCGTCCGCAATTGTGTATTAGTTTGATGCGTCGGGTATAGGCCGGTCAGATTTGCAAATAACTTATGAGAAATGATATTGAATTGTGCAAGAGCAGCATAATTTTTTTAAAAAAATGAATTAGTAAAATACTCATATAAAAAAAATTAATAATAGACTCTATTCTTTCTAAAAATACATATTTCACAATTATACATAACATTAATTATAACTTATTGAATTGTACGCCTAAATTGGTAAATGGAGACTTCAATGTTGTCGAAAATTATTTAAACTTCATTAAAGACGAATGATCCAAGTGGACCTGCAAATACAGGCCCAAAAATAGTGGATCTTTTATTAATAGACGATTTGAAAAAAAAAAAAATTACTATCAATACTTATACAAGCTTCTTCTTTTCGGCCCAAAAAGGTTTGTCTCTGGAATAATGGGTCAGAGACTCTGAAGTGACTACTTTTTTGGACTCTGAGGAGCCTTTCCAACCACAGCACGCAGGCCTCCGGTGAGCTTTGAGCACGCCACGTGGTAAACTCTTGCCCACCAAATACATTAGATTAGCTTTTCAGTGGACCCCAGCATTCTCTCTGCAGCCAATCGAAACACAAGAGACTTACAGAGAGAAATCTTTCAATTATCCATCAGCCAACTCCTCTTCTAACGGATAACCCCAATGGCCTCCACCCAAATTCTCTCACCCACCTCCACCTCCACCGCCATCTCCACCGCCATCTCTCTGACACCTCATTACCTCCACTCCTTCTCCAAATTACCCTTCCCTGGCTTCGCTTCCAAAAACTACAGACCAATAACCAAGCTCCACGTCTCCTCCCCTACCAACCAGCCCAGCGTCACCGCCGCCGCCACCTCCAAAAAGCCCACCGAGGAAACCATCTTCTTCGATGGCGGAGCACACTACGGTGACCTTTTAGCCAACCTTCTTCTAGGTTTCACTCTGCTATGGCTACCTTTGACTCTTGCAGCGGTTTCAAGGGCCTTTTTTTTAAGGTACAGGTTCACCAACCTGCGGGTGACGGTTATTTCGGGGTTGACGGGTCAGGATCGGAGTGATTTCTCGTACACTGTGATCAAGGATGTTCAGGTGGTGCCGCGATTCATCGGTGAGTGGGGTGACATTGTCATTACTCTAAAGGATGGTACCAAGGTGGACCTCAGGAGCGTGCCTAAGTTCAGAGAGATTGCCAAGTATTGCCTCGACATGGCCAAGAAGCCTGTGGATTTGAAGGAAAGAGGGAAGCCTAAAGGGTTTTAGAGAGTTTTGGTTCGGTTTAGTGGACATGGCCGGTTCATTAGTGGGGGGAGTTATCTCTGGCCTTTGAGGTATGTACATTTTGTGGCTCATATAGCAATCTGCCTGTTATGAAGATAATTGGTGGTAAATTTCTTTTGTTTTTTAAATGATTACATGGCTTTTCAGTTTGTTTACTTCGGCCTTTTTGTGTCATTTATCAAATGGGTATTGATTTGCACCAATTTTTAGCAGTGGAAATTAGTTTCTGGCTAATGATTTCGGATTTGTTTTAGTCATAATCCAATTACGTTAAAAGTAGATTCATGTGCTTCTATTTCCGGTGAATGAAATCATGGTCTTCATTTTGCACCATTCGCTTAGCAACATTAGTTTTGAATATATAAGAATCATCGAACCAAGATATGCTTCGGTTACCAATAGTACAACGACGCGGCTGCAAAATTAGGACCAGATAATAGGTGGGATTCATGAGTAATGAATCAAACTGAAATCCTTCTGCCATACACTAATTGACTAGGGGCTTGTTTAGGGTGTGTTAGGAGTCTTAATACGTGCTTAAATAGTTTAAATTCTCTTTAATTGAAAAATTACATTGTTTGGATGTTATATATTAAAATACTTTTTAATTTTAAATAAGTTAAAAAAATATGTTTGAGGAGTTTGATACTTTTCCTTTCTCTTACCTAAATAAAAAAAAAAAAAAAAGGAGTTTGATACTTTTCCTCAAATGTGCTTTTCTGGATAGTTTGGAATGTACTTTAAATTTAAAAAAAACCATCAAAACGAAAATATCCATATAACTTTTATATAATTGTAACTTTCAAACTAAAGAAATTATCATGATTTTTAAAAATCAAAAAATCGTCATTTTTGTCTTAGAAAGCACTTTTATTTTGTTTCCAAACAAATGTAACATGTTTGAAAGTTTTTTAAACATATGGTTACCAAACAATAAATAACGTTTTAATAGTAGAATTTATTACTTAAATTAAAGTTATAAACCCTAAAATTATAAGTTATTTTTTCCAATTCACTAAGGTAGATAACTAGTATCCTCCATACTGTTGAAGTAGACAGGGCTGCCTAAGAACATTGGAGTAGTTGATATTATTAGAAACTTCTTGCGCAGTAAGCAAACAGGGCTAAACAAGGGTAGAAGTATGCACGTGTTAAGTTGATAGATTTGTAATCTTTACCAATCATTTTGGAATAAAGGTGCATACCAATAGTGACAAAACTAACCATTAGGGCTAGAATGGGGGTGACAAATCGTGTTTTCTAGTCGTGTTCATGTCGTGTCAAGTTATGAATATTTAATTATATAGGTTAACCTGAACCAATCCTTTAAGCTAATCGTATCAAACTTCTAAACCCTAACCCAACCCATTTAGATAATGGATCGTGTCGTGTCATGTCATATCATCCATTTTGACTCGTTTAATAATTAATTAGAAATGTGTTAACATGACACGATTCATTTAAACCCATTTGTTTCATATAAATGGATAGAACTAAAACATATAACTCATTTGATTTGATTAACATAATTTCATATACAAATTAAAATTGATATTTATTAATAACTACAGCATCTTAAAATATATATATATATATCAATATTTTTCAAATTTTTACATATAATAAAACTAATATTACAAATTATACAATAAAAAAATGATAGGTCTAAAATTACAATCCCAACAATAAAAACATAAGCATTATGAGAAATCTCAATATTACAACTTAACATTAATAAAATTTTAATTTTGAAATAAATTTTAAATAGGTAAAAATTGGTTGATTTCGTGTTAAGTTTGACCCATTATTGACTCATTTATAAATCGTGTCTTAACAGATCAACCCATTTTGATCTGAACCTGTTAATATCAAACTCAAACAGCTAATTTCGTGTCATATTCGTGTTGGGTTCATAGGTTATGTCACATATTGCCATCCCCTAAACTAGAATCTCTAAATAGTCGTTGGGTTTGATTGTCATAGATCTATCGTAATTGACTGATTACATTGTAAGATTTAGGATGTTATCCTTCACAATATTAGTACAAACTGATATGCGCATGGTACATAAGATTGTGTGTAAAGTGTTAACTTATCGTCTTGCTTTGTGGTAGAATGTATTTAAGGGAGTTCAAAGGCTTTCAATATATATTTTATCTCTAATCGATCCAGTTAACCATTTATTGGTAAAAAGAACATGATCTCACGGATTTTTTATATTTAAAATGCCTATTTTCTTACAGAAACATGAAGAGCTCCAGATAAATTGGTTAAAAGTTAACCAATTTTTTATTTAAGTAATCTGTCCTCGGATGAAGATAAGGGGATGACTTCTTGTTTTTTTTTTATTTTTTATTTTTTAATGAAGGGAAAGGAAAAACAAAAAAGAGTTGTAAATTTTTTCTATAACAATGACGGATTATAATATATATACCCACCAACTTCTAATTTCTAAATAGCATTTTTTTTTCCCACTTTTGCTTCTTCAATAATTTGATATTCGTAGGATTTTAAATCGATTATAAATACCATAATATTAGAGTCTGGACAACCCAAAAGGCCCCATAAAACCTAATGGGCTGGAAAAATATAGCATTGAATTTAAGATGCGCGCAAACACGACATAGCTTACGTTGTGCCTTTACGAGGCCTCTTATGCAAACGACGATATATAAACTATGTAAAGTATTGACAATATATACATACACACACACACACACACACACACACACACACACACATATATATATATATATATATATATATATATATTTTTAGTCGTACATATAGATATTTACTAGTAAGGGCAACGTGTGCACGTATGCCCAGTTAATAAATATAAAGTAAAAATAAAAAAAATAGTACAAAATAGTAAAGGAAAAGATGAAAAAAGAAATTTAAACAAAATTTGAACAAAATATACAAAGTGAAGAAAGAAGTATAGACCTTACATACAAAATAGTGTATTAGTTATTTAAGTATATAATTACAACAGTGAGAAGTTAACAAAAAAAAGATTTTGGAGTGCTTATGATGTAGTTTGATTTACAAGATGGTTAGAGAGTATGTTGAGTTTATTCTAATATAGTTGTCCATTTTAATTTATTTTTGCGCGCAAGTACATAATCCATTCATTTTTTGAATTTGTAGTTGCAATATTTGCTAAATATAGTAGGTGCTTCTATAATAATGAAAAACTATAAAGACATAATGCATTTAACATTCTATCTCGCCTATGTGTTCTAAGAGATCAATAGTTATACAATTTAATATTTCTTTTGCTATCAATCTAAAGATAACAACCGCCATACATCTAATATATTCCTCTACTTCTAGATAGACTCGACAGCTAAAATTAATGAGAATATTAATAATTGCGTAATTTTAACAATTATCATGTTATATTTATCTTGAAAGGAATGATAATTTAAAATGATGAGATAAAATGATTTACTGTGACTATAAGATGCTCATGTTTTTACAATTATAGCTAGGGTTGAGAACCGACTTGTCAGAGTCGGTATTGTCGTCCTCCAACTCCGACTCCGACTCTGACATCTATAGGCTCCGCTCCGATTTGTCGGAGCGAAGTCGGAGTTAGGCTTTTTTATTTGACTTTTTTCCTTAATCTATTTGATATTTTAATTTTACAATTTTGGATTCTAATCGGATTTGGGCTTCCATATCAAAAATTTTTAAAAATATAATTTCTAATTTATTTAACCAAATTTGTAAAAAGAAATCATTTAGATCCTTCATCCTTAGATTCTTAGAATTTGATACACACATTAAAATCTTGGACACTGTAAAATAAAACAAAATCCCAACTTGCAAGATGAAAATTTTCAACTATGATACATATTAAAAATACATAACCAACATTACAAATTAAAATCACTTATACAAAATTACAAATTAAAAATACATAACCAAAATTACAAACTAATTATCCATCATCATCTATTCTCTCAAATTATCCAACCAACTCATGACTCATCATCCATTAAGTTCTAATTCTATCAACAAGTTACGACTTACAACAAAAGAACCAATACAAATTGCAACGAATTTCATTCCAACTTGTGCATGAAGAAAAAAGAACAAAATTAGTATTACATGTTATAAGTTATTATAGAATTATAGATTGATTACTATATTCTATACATTACTACTATATGGTATATTAGGTACATTAGTGTTACATGTTATTATAGTAAAAGTGTATTATTTTAGATACATTTGTTCATACTAGTATTTAACTCACTATATAAGTTATAGTTATATAAAATATATATGATTAATGTATAAAGAATATAGATATTTTTATAATAATAATTAACTTATGCTAGTATATATATTATTGAATTTAATTAACTATATAAGATATAGTTATATAAAATCTACATAATCAATACTTTAGTTATTATACATTAGTATTACATGTTATTATATTTATATGATTAATATGTAGAAAAATACATATATTTTTATTAAATATGTACAATATCAGAGTGAAGTCGGAGTAGAGTCGGAGCTAGGCATCGGAGTCGGAGTTGGAGTTGGAGCGGATCGGAGTCGGTTCACCTCCACCTCCAACTTCGACTCCGACTTTCTTTGGGAAAAAAACTCCGACTCCGACAGTGGAACCGGAGCGGAGTCGGGGTCGGAGTCGGATTTTCAGATTTCTGCTCAGTCCTAATTATAGCACACAAATTTTTTGTTGTAGTCATATCCGATTGCTTTATGAATCATCGAATACAATTACAAGATATCTATAATCTATTTTTGTTTTTTTTTTAATTTAAATTTTATTTTAAAAAAAAAAAAAGTAAAATCACAATAGTTTCTAATATGCATTGAAATGAATCAAGTGCAAGAAATAATTAAAGTGGGCATGCATCGTTTAGGTTGAATTAAAATCAAAGTTAAGAATATAAAATTTGGAGCAAATATTTCTTCTTTTAAAAAAAAAATAAAAAATAAAAAACAAAGATGATTACAATGGCTTTAGGCATTGGACTCACCATTCGTTAAAATGGGGAACCAAAAAAATGAATCCACTAAAGTAACGGATGAGGTGTGGTTTAGGACTCCTCTATAATATAATTTTTTAAGAATATAAAGAGATTCTTTCAGACGTAACTTTTCTTATATTTGATTCTTATTTTGCATTTTGTTACAAAAAAGAATTCATTATTATAAATATTTTAAATTAAATTTTCTCTTTCGTTGTTGATTTTTAATTAAAAAAATATTTAAAAAAATAATATTTAAATGATAGAAAAAAAATTAATATATAGTATATTGTAAAAATTAATATATAAAATAAAAAATAAATTTTAATAATGTATTTTAAAAAATAAGAAAAAAATCCATTAAAACTGCTGATTTGATTATTTTATTTGTAAACAGATCATGATGAATGTATCCATCATGCATCTTCCAAGTATTTGTAATATATTTATCAAGACACTTTTGTCCTTTGTCGGCTACTTTAAAATAACCCACCGAAATAACATGCATATGTGCATGCATCTCTTTTTCATTTATTGACCGATGCTCAGGATACTTATCTATTTGCAAATAAAATAATTAGAGTTTATCAAGATGTCCCTTTTTTTAATATAAAATCATTGTATTTTAAAACAATTATTAACAAAACCTTTGAACTTCCAATATCATTAATCCTCGTATGGATTGAGAGATGAAATGAGATGAGTTGAGATGATTTATAAATAATAGTGAGATTGTTAAGTTGAAATGAGATGAGTTGAGATGATTTATAAATAATAGTGAGATTGTTAAGTTAAGATGAGATGAATTGAGATAGTTTTTGAAAATCTTGTGTGTTTGAATTGAAAGTGAGATGAGATAATTTTAACTTTTTGGATAGGAGATAGATGTAGGTCCACAAATAATTATATAGTATTTATAATGATTTAATTTATTTATAAATAATAATATTAATTTATAAATTATCTACTCAAATATATTTTTTATAATATATTTCATAATAATATTATAAGATGATAATATTTTTATTAGATTATTAATTTAATAAAATTAAAAATTAAAAATTTGTTTATTTTTTAAACAATTTTAATTTATTTTCTATTTATTTATCTAGTTTATTTTACATTCTCTATGTGTTAAAATCTTCATCGTTAAATTAAAATTAAAAACCTTAAGATGAAGGGCTAGGATTAAAACCTAGATCCCCATCTTTTGCCCTCTCTCTCTCTGTCTGATTTCTCCCTCATTCCACCTCTCCTCAGCCAGTCGCCACCGCATGTTGATGGTACCACGAGTATGCCATCACTAGCGACTTTCCCACTCCAGGTCCTTCTCTCTCTTCCTTCCCGAAGCCCTCTATCTCTCTCTCTCTAGCTCTCGGATCTCACCAAATCCATGTACCCACCATGCGTCGTTGCCCATAGCCACCTTGAGTGTCACCATGAGTGGTCCCTAGCTCTCCACCAAAGCTTCCCCTCTCCCTTGTCGTCGATCTGCTCCCTCCCCTCACAGATTCTCCACCGAAACTGCCTTTATTTATCAGTCGAGAGTATTTGTCACCGTATACAAGATTCTAAGTGGAAGATGATAGAAATATCGAGGGGAGAGATTTTTGTTGAACTAGGTAAAAACGCACAAAAAGCAATCGTAAAATGGGAAAAAAGGGTTTTAGACGAAAATACTGTTACACTCGCATTCGCATTTATATATATATATAGTAGATATATATGCTTCTTAGGTTATGTCGGGCAATGAAAAGTTCATCGTTAGGTCATGAACAACCGTGCTGAAAAAAAAAATCCAAGAAACGTATCATGTGAAGGTGGTTTAAAATATAAGAAATGCTACAATAAAATCTTACGTCACACATCTCCACTTGATTAATATGTAATTTATCATTTTAATTAAACACATATATTCATTAAGATATAAGTACAAAAATAATAAATCACATATTAATTAAATAGAAGTATGTAGTGTAAAACCTCCATACAAAATTTCTCGACTGATATGACTTTAATAACAAATTCACAACATTTCTGATCACTATTATTAATACACATGCAACGGTAAGAATATTGCGTTTTCCCATTAGCACTTTGGGTTGAAGAGATCCAATTCTGCACGCTAAATATCAACATTTCAAAGTTCATGAATGTGAATTCCAACTACCCAAACTTTCGGCTCATTTATAAAAGCTACCGACCCATATCGTAGCAATTTCTTCATTAAAGTTTTTTATTTTTTTGAATTTTTGGGATCAACCTCAGTGAAGTTTTTGATGGGTCGATCGAGCACTATCACTTTAGAAAACAAAAGGATTCGACCTTTTTTTTTTATTTTTATTTTTTTATTTTTTATGTTTTCCCTCTCAAATAAAGGTCCTTGTCCATCGCTTTCAGTTTTTTAATTTGCATCTAGTGTCCATGCATGTCCTTATTGCAAACTCTTTTATTTTGTAGGGTCAATGACTAATCCTCACTGACTACACTAATAAATTATCAATCTTTTTAAGAGATTATTCAGAGAAACCCCACTCTACTGTATCTGTTTGTGATTCATCCTTGTCATTTTGGGCTCCAACAATGGCTGGCCTACTCTGAGATTCGTATCATTTTGTTGCTTTCTGATTATTTCTGATCCATGATTAATGGTCTTTTTCTATATTATCTTTATCCTTAATTTTATATATATTATATAAAGAGAGACACAGAAACTGATCCATGAACATTCGGGGAAAAACAAGACAAAGAAAGTCATCGAGGAAAAATAATTGTTGCTTAATATCTTCTACTCCAAATGGTACCACATTCATTGGTATTAGGTTGATTTACTGGATGATTGTGTGATAAACCTTCAATTGTCGGGTAGGGAGATTTGAGATAATCATCTTCATGTGTCGGCAAGATGTATCTTAATGATATCTTTTTCCAATTTTTATTTTTTATTTGAATGAGGGAAGGACTGATCTTCTGTCATGTCACACTGATCTTCTCTCTTTTTTTTTTTCCTCTTATTTTCCTTCAATAACAACCCTGTCAACCAAGTTTGGTTTATCTTTTCCTTTCAACTCTTTTAAACTCATATCATTTAATCATTACAATTTTCTCAAATTTTAATACAAAATATAATGAATAATTCAACTTTTTCAAATTTTAAAATAATAATAATATTAAAAAAATAATATTATAATAATATTTTATTCAACTTTCATTTCAACTCAACTCAACTCAATATCCAAATGTAGCCTAAACTTACAATAATGTTCTATGCTTGAAATTCATACCAGAGTTTTATAATGAATTACTGACACTCTTAAGAGCTTCGCTCCAAAAGATTGTTTATATGGAATTACGTACTACAATCATAAATAAATTAAATAAAAATAAATTTATAAATTGACGTTAATCATGTGATTTATTAGATTTATTTTATTATAAAAATAATTTTACAATCTGAAATACTATATTAAATTATATCTATTTATAAATTTAATTTTATATAATCTCTTTATAAAAATATGTTTTGATTTTAAATACTCGTATCAAATATGCCACCGGTTTCTTCCAATCCTTCGTATCGTGTTATCAAAATAATGCTACAGTGTTTTTTAATGAAAGTGAAATCAAGGTGAAGTACTAAACTATCGATAGTATGTTGGATATATTTCTTGAGTAATTTTATTTGAAAACTTTTATATTATATGATATAATTTAATTTATAAAATTAAAATTTTAAAATTTATGTTTTAAATTAAATTATATCACGTAAATAATATTATAACGCGTAAAAATTTTCAAAATAATTCATATTTCAATAGGAATCACTTCCTGCTCATTTAACATGCAACGTGGGTCTTGCGAACTCACATCTCATAATATAATATCATCTGTAGCTTTCAATGGTCCAGTCAAAAATTAGTTTTCTTAATATTTACACTGACACTGTCCCAAGTTTCGCTAATACAACGTTCAAGTTAGCCTTTGCTTCCCCACTTAAATAAAATGGGCCCCATGTCTGAGCTAATAGATGAAGCCCATATAAATTTTCTATAAGCGCTGAGATTGGACGTAACGACGCTCCTCTCCTGGCCCATTTTACCTCTGAAATCTTTTTTTTTTTTTTCCTTTTTCTTTTAAGAAAAAGAAAGAAAACCTAATGAATCTGTAGGGTTATCTTCTTTAATAATTATTTCAAGAGGGAGAAGGAGGGGGAAGGTTGGTTTGGCAATATAGAAAATTGGGTGGCTCTACGGTTACTGCTGGGAGCTCCTACCAGTAAATTTCATGTGTGTTCTTTCTTTACTTTTTTTTTCACATGTATTTTGTAATTCTTTTAAATATATTTTTAAAGAAAATTTACAACATTGTTAAAAAAAACTTCCTTAATCACTAAGAAAAAAAAAAAAAAAAAGTCCAGCATGAGCGCCTCATGACGTGAAGACTAGCATTTTCCTATAAAATTTGTTCCAAAACAAACATAATAAAAAATACCAATAATTCAACTTTGAATTAATATTGTCTATTATATTCAGAATTATTAATAATTTTTTATATTTTTATGGAGATCTTTATGTTTTATGATACAGAAATAGCAAATGAAAGACGGTTCTATTTTACAAAGTTTTCCCAAATAAATTTTGTGGTTTGCCAAACAAGCATAAAAGAATCGGTCCATTCCAGCCTAGTAAATTAAGGAATGCCCCTTTCTTTTCTTTGTTTCTGTTTTTGGGGTCGTGGTTGATGGCCTGTAAAGGGAGCAGTTTGAGGACGCCATAATAACATCTCACGTACACCTGCCACCGCCTGGGGTTGAAACTTGAAACCCTGGCTCCTGATCTGCCATCTAGACTTTTTAGCTTGAAAGCCAATGAGAAACAAAAATGTGGCATGCAGGGAAGAGAAAAAGAACATTATCACGAGTTCTCTCAATGGGTTCTGTGACTACTGAGATCGAGCTCCTTTCCCTGGCCGGGGTCCCCTGAATGGGGGAGGGTGTTTAATTGAAAGGCATGAACTGCAGATAGAAACCCATTTAAAACCTCAATCAAAGCCTATATATCTACTTCAGTTATATAAACATTATGATATGTATGGAGCACAATGGTTTTTACGTCACAGAATCTGACAAAAAACTTATGAAGTTTCAGTACTGTAAAGTGTGCTATCATCCAATACAGCTAATTTTCTCATCCTTGTGTGCCCTACCACTGTTTTTGCCTTCATTTGTATTTCCCTTCTCTCACTTTATTTTGTTCACCACCCACAATGTGGTCGGACGTAGTAAATTACGTCCAAGCTGTGGGCCTCGAGTTAGGTGTATATCGCGCTCAAAGACACCTTCGCCGAAGTTTCTGAATGTGTTTGAGAGGTTAGCATGATGGATAGCGGCTTAGGAGAAAAGATCTATTAAGTTTTGATCGCACTTAAAAGGCTTGAAGCGACAAAGACGGACATGTAAAGTGACCTTTATAATATATATATATATATTTTTTATGAGAATAGCTACCACCATGGAGATAAATTTACTTCCGTAAAATCTCTGTATAGCTATAACATTTCTCATTTATTATTATAAAAAAGAGCCCATCTGTAACTAAGAACGGATAGGATTTTATAACAGATTTTTAATGAAGATCAACAAGAACAACAATGAATAAGTTTCAATCTCGCGCAATAGAATAAGGCACTTTTTTTCCTCTCTCTCTCTCTCTCTCTCTCTCCGGGAGATTCACTCAACCAAAAACCTAAACATCCCATCTTCGGTTCCACCCACCCTTTTCCCATGTGGCTTGTCAAGAAGCTATCCAACCATTTTTTTTCCGGTTTTTATTTTGTTTTTTGTCCATAGCAAGAGAAGTGTCGATTTACTGTTTTCTGGCCTTTCACGACCGCCACGCACCTTACCACAGGACTCTCTAGCCGCCGATCCTTTGAACAGCTGAAGCAACACGTCGAATAGAGCATGGGAAAGAGGTAGTGAAAATCTCATTCAGCTAGATCAGCGAAATGTAGCACAAAACTTTTTCTTACTAAACAAGAGTATGTGACAATTAATTCAAGACCTCGGCTCATACAGACTCAAATAACTGAAAGTAAAATGGAATATAACTCGTGCCCTTTTTCTTTCTTCTTTCCTTCCTGGTAGGGGAACCTTGGACCCGCTTCTTCTCAATGCTAATGATTTAAGCAAAGATTGTTGCAGATCGAACGGTTGGGATAAGCTCCTTGCTGCTTGACTGACATATCGTGCGAGTCCCATGCTTGGGAAACTTTGCTCATTAATACTTATAGTAGTCATCCCTACATGACACTCTAACTCGGGCAGAGCAAAAGAAAAGGAGAGAAATGACCAACCTCAACTCATAAAAAGGAACTGAAGCTGGGGTTTCTGGTTCACAGGGACTTTTGACCGCCTTGCTGTAATTCTCTTCTTTCTCTGTCAGTTGTTTATTCTGTTTCCTCAGAAAAAGCAAAACAAGAGGAAGTGTGGGTTTGGGGGGAATTAACTATTAAAGATCAGAGAAAGAGGAGGAGGTGATGTCAAGTCACGAGGCAGAGGAGGTGATCTTTCCAGTTAGGTGAGTTAGCTAGCTCCTCTAAAAACGCAATATCTTTATTGAAAGATGATAAAGAGATAGACCCATGACATTTAGTAATGACAGAATGTGATTCATCCCTGAGTTCCCTTAGCCACTTTGCAGGTTCTGCTGTAAGGTCCCGTACCCCCTCCCCATTCCTATGTGAGTAGTCCATTCAAAGGGCCATAACGATATATATGAACTTGTGTATGAATGTAACAGTACCAGCTTCTCATCACACGAGCAGGGAGTGGCTGTGTGTATGAATTATGAAAGAGTCTCCATTTTGATCTGAATTAATATTGTTCTCTACCATTCAAATATTGGAATATTGGGCAAAAGTAGACGATATAACACAATTTTGACTATCACATCTTAACAGATAGAGCACATTGCAATTGTATTTTTTTTTTTTTTGCTTGAGAATGTTATGTGTCAATATAATTGATAGTTTGGGATGTAAAATTTAAAATGATTGGAGGATGAAAAATGTAACAAGGAATCCCTATTGCAAGTCAAGGATGCCATTATCCTTGTGGTCTGTTACTTGCTTATTAATTTGGCTGGTTTGGCGATTTCGGTTGCTACAGAATTTTCAGCTGCGGAAATTTCTAGCTTCATTACATGAGAAGGATTCTCTCATGTGTAAATAATTCGATTTTGGTACAGTGGTACTGATTTTGTTTGAATGATCCATGATCTACAGCCGATACTTGTCCATTCTGAAGCAGTACTGGAGAATTGATCAAAACCCTATTCAATGTGTTTAAGGGGATCAGATTCATGAAGTGGTACTGGCCGTGTCACATGATTTATGATAAGACATTTTCTGCCTTCGTTAATAGGGCTGCAGTAGTCATGACAACAAAATCCTTAGGGGGCCTGCAAATTTAAATTCTATTTAATCCTAGTAGTACTTATCATTCCAACATGTCAGAAAGCAGCGTGGTCACACAAACATCGCCAAAACAATATGCTGTTTATATTTGAGAATGCTGTTCCAAAACCCTAATTTAGGTACCACAAAAGAAACACACCCAGTGCATTATATCGAACGAATATCAAATTCAATTAAGATGTTTTTCATTATAAGTCAAATGCTATTTTTGACCGGCCGGCGCCCTTGCTTAAAAGTAGGATAGACACAATCACTAATCTGCAGCTATATATATATATGAGCAATCATGAAAATATAAATAAAACTTTTTAATGAGAGTGATGATAAACATGGGAATCTTATAAACTAAAAAGGGACACAGCAATAAGAGCCAAACTATGGGAATATAAGAGGAGGAGGAGGGCATAGGATTCCCAAAAACTTTCTCTTTAACAAGAGCGTGCTTTGTAGAAAAGACGGAGAGAAAGTGGGGGAAGTAAAAATCCGCAACTCGGTCTTAAAAAGGTGGCTCTCATACCCAAAATGGAGGGTGCCCACACAGATGTAGGAATCCCAAGCAAGAGAGCCCCAACATTCACATAAAGCTAAAAATAGATGCAAATATTATTACATAAGCTCCAGTGTTTGTTTCGCACGTGGGTCCTTTACGTTCCTCTTTTACATGGGATCAGTCAAGGAATATTTTCCCACTCATAAAATTATACTTGAATAAAAACAACTTTCTCATTTCACTAAAGAAAAAAGGACCAGAAAAAAGAATAAAGAGCTAAAACATATATGCTACCTGCATGCATGGTAATTCATATATATTAGTTAAAACTGCTTCACCTTCATCTATTAGAATTCGATCCATTGCCAGCTTAAAGACTGAGAAATACAAACTAGAAAAGTCGACTGAGAAATCATATATATTTATCTGTGTTTGTTCATATATATTTTCTAGTAAAGATAGTGGCAGCTAGCTCAACTTTACACTAGTATTTCATAAAAATTGAAATGAGCAACGAGGAAAACGCATATATATAGCTAGAAAGCGGGCTGTACTCGATCTAGCTTTGTTTTGTTTTTCTAGTAAATATTTGATCATGTCCTACGTACATCAAACTTTATTTAGTAGGGTAAAATACTCTTATCTTTTTCGGCTTCTTTTTCGATCTTGTTGTCTTCTATTAATTTGACAAGTCCGACTTAAATTAGTTTAAAAAGATCATATATATACGACTAGGAGCGCTTAACATGCAAGCTGCCCAATTGGGCCCTCTAGATAGAAAGCAAAGAAAGGATTGCTCTTTATAAAAAACAGCTTATCAAAGTATATTACGAGACATAGCACAAAAAACAAGACCAATTAATTATATCATGTACTTAGGATAAAATTGAATAGATTTTGCATTGTATTCTATTGAAAAGGCAGTTCGCCAGAAAAGTTGTCCCAGACAACTCACTTTTCTTCCGGAAAATATTGAGATTAATTAGTTATAATGAGGTAAAACATGGAGTTTGAATGTAAAATCATTGTTCTAACTCATGACTGGTCAGTTTAAGATATATCGATCATAATTACTTCAAACTTACCATTCCACATGATTTTATATTGAAACTAGTAGATATATAGAACTGATCAGATTCTATATTTTTCATGATTAATAAAGGTAATCTTTTATAGCCAAAGTTGATCTCTTTATTTCAAAATTTCTTTCTTTTGTTTTATTTTCTTGTCATATATGCCTCTTTATTCTCCTTTATTCTTCAAAATAAAGACCGAAAGATTTGATGATTGTCACTTTCGTACGTTAGAAGAAGGTAGCAAATTCTAACTTTTTATTAAAATTACAACTTTTTCGACCACCATCCATACAAAGATCGAGCGAATATGAATTAAAGAAGGTCGAATATCAGGAAACGTATCACAGATGTTGTCATAAAAAAACAGTATATAGACTTATAACCAGCTAGCGCAATCAAGGTAATTAAATTAAAGTACGTACTAGTGTTGCAATATTGATCAATGAAAGCTAATAAAACGGAATTGATCATTCTTCTTCTTTCTTAATTTCTTTTTCCTTTTTATATAACTAAGATCAAGTAGTACTCATGAAAGGTTTTCTTTTTACGTTATTTTTGGTTGTACATATAGTTATGGATAAAGATCGTCACGTAAAGTTGGTTTCCTGAAAAGAAAAGCAAATACAGTCACTATTTACACACATGCGTGTACACACATGCACATAAACATATATACATTCTGTCAAACATACTTACATGCATACATACATACATGCATGCATATGTGTGCATGAGGAATATGTATAATATGATTATAAGACATACATATATAAAAGTAAATAAACATGCAATAAAGTTCCATCCGCGGGTAGAATGGCCAAGAGATCGAGACAAAAGTCTATGGATAATGGATCACCCGAATAGACTGAAAAAGGAAGGATATAATTATAAGACCATTGAATATTTAATCTCTAATCATTCTAATTTCCCTTTTGTTAGAAAGAGCGAGCAGCGAGCTAGGGAGCTGATATCAGGAAAGAAAAAAGAGAAAAAAAGCCCGAGAGAGCGGAGACAACTAGCGCACCGTAATCGATTGGGAGTGGCCGCTCGGCTTGACATGATGAGGGGTTTATGAAAAGAAGATGCACAAGTGAAAAGAAGATGCATAAGCCCCACACCTTCTCATCAAATACCAATCTCTTTGGGAACTTGGGCCTCTCCACCAAGCGCTAGCAGCTCCACTAATATGATTATACCTTGTGGTTTTTTTTTTTTTTTTTGTTATTTTAGATTATTACTTTTGCATTAATAGTGCTGATGTATCTTACAGAATTGCATGCATTGTTGGGACTCCCTCAACATTGTGGCTTATACAACTCAGGCCAGCAACCCCATACTTATCGATCGTTGACGTCGGGTATATATGTACGTATATCTTTATCAAAACATGAATATAAATATATATATATATATATATATATATAATATTGCTTGATCGAGCACTCACAATAATTAAGACAAGGAGAGTAAGTAAACATCAATAATGGCTTGTAAACAATTGTAAGAAAATGATCAGAAAGTAGTATCAATTGATCAAGAAAACGTATAATTAAAGAGCAACCACTAGCTCTCTCTTGATCACACTCAATTCTTTCGATCTTATTTATATATATTCTTAAATATTTCGTTGTGGCGTGTGGGGAACTGCCATTAGAACTAGCTAGGCCATTCAAATTATTCGCCTTCCAAAGTCCATTAAGCTGGCCATAGCATTGAAAGAGTTGTCAATCAGTCTGATACTTTGCAAAATTGCAAGGGATCCACCCCGGCCTACTCATGCCTTTAAATGAGCACGCGGAGAAATTTTTGAAAAATATTATATAAACAGTACCTCCTGGCCAAAACTAATTAACGTGATAGTTTGAAACTTGGGAACAATTAAAGTTTCGATATTTTGTTTCAATCGAATCATGTATGATGTATGCAATTTCAGTATCTATCTCTGTCCGAAAACGAAAGCATTCCGCCCGTTTGAGTTGTCAAAAAACGTTTATATATATGTGTGTGTGTAATAATTTTCTTACCAACGCATGATATGGGTCCCAATAGAACAGTAGACCGAATACTTTACGACATGCAATTCGTCAAAAGACTACGAAAACGCGTTTAGAATTTACAACTTACTAGCTTCCATATCCATCCTACAAACCAGTGACGACAAATAATTAAAAGATAACCAAAGATTAAGGTTCTTATTCAATCAATAGCCGAAAAATGACAAAGTTAAGGCATTTATATGCGGGGAGGCATCATTTTTTTCATATATATTTAAAAAAAGGAATTTCTTTTTTTGAAAATAAGGGGTTCGTGGGGTTTGAACTTTTAAAAGTTACTGGGGGTGTGGCAAATTAAATTAGCTTTTGCTGCATAGGGTTCCACAAGGTCGGTCTTTTTCTGGGTCTTCTTGCTCTTTGATGGCTGCTTGTGGGACAAATATTACCGACCCACTCAGCCTCCTCCACAATTCCTCCTCCAGCTCTTTCCCCTAGCTATTCCCCTAACCCTCCTCCATATCTACCATTTCTACATCCCCACTTTACTGCACGAACATTTTCCTTTTAAGATTCCCCTCTCCAAAAAGCATATATATAAATATTATATATGTTAATAATATTGGTGCTGCATGTAAATATTCAAACTGATGATCATCTCTTTGGAAATGGTACACAAAGACTAGCAAATTATAAAAAAGATAAGGTTTTATTACTTGAATCCATAGCTAGCTCCATTTTTGGCGGGAGATTTCGCTGTCAAGAAAGTGACCAATGAGACAGCCATTTGTAGTTTATTGCCATTTGAAGGGGATCCACCACACGCCATTTCCAGTTTTCAAAAGCTTGACAAGATTGATCCTTCTCTTTAATTTCTTTAGTGCCGCGTGGCTGATGCTTGTCTAGTCCACCTGGCACCCCCAACTCAACTGGTAGGTAAAACCGTTTGGTTAAGAAAAGATTACATACATGTGAGAATTTGAAAGTAGGAGACAACAGTACTACTAGATAACTATTATAGTATTGAAGTACAGCTTGTTGGTTAAGATAGGCTTAGAACCCTGCAAACTATGAAGTGGTTGTATGTTTAGGTGGCTAATTAATCATCTCATTAAGTTTTGTTTTTAATTCTTTTATTTTATATTAATTTTAACATAAATATATATTTATATATATATATATATATATATGTATATATTTTGTGATCATGACTGAATGTAGCATACTGGCTGAAGTGATCAAAAGGAATAGTCTATTACTAAGAGAAAAATATCTCTAATTAACGTCATTGATCGGGGCGGCTAGGTTTTGGCCCACAACCATGTTTTAAATTCAATACGTTGAAAAATAAAATTAGTCGTACTAGGGTTAGGTTTGGGTCACTTCAATGAGACACAATTAATATATATATATATATATATATAAATGAGAGGTTTATTAATTAATTTCGAGTGATTAATTTCCTTGAATTCATTGTTAAATGCTAGTACTGATTTTTGTCATTTGTGCATGTTAATGGACCAAACATTTCCACAAACACTCATGATGTTTTGTTTAATTTTGGGGTCTCTTAAATTAATATTGAGTTCTTTTACTGAATGTTTTCATATTTTCCTTGCAATACAATTGTGCATATTAAATGGCATGCAGCGTTTTTCACTCACTCGCCAACACCTTCATGTGTTAATTGCTAATAATTAATAGGATAGACTTTTGGAAAGAATTGATCGATTTTTATCTCTTTGAAATTAATTCACCAGATTAGATGTTGTCTTTTTGACTTTTGTGTTTGCCATCAAATATATCAATTAATTAGAGATCGATTAGATTGTGATAAAGATAATTTCTTAACTTCATATATAATACAAAATTAAGAACAACTCATTTGGAAAGCTTTTATATCAATAATTTATTGGATGTATACAAAATAAAACTTATAATTAGATTTTTTTCAAAAAAGAAAGAACAAATCATTCGTATAAGAATAATGCTACTTTTCTTTCTATTTTGCTTACTCATTTTGATCGCTCATATATTTATTTATTTTTAATTCTTTTTATTTATTAATTAACAAAGTGATTATTAGTATATTGATATATTATTTTATTTTAAAAAATATTAAAAAAAATATAATTAAAAAAATATAAATAAAAAAATTAAAAAAAATAAATTTTGCCTAAGGCACGTCCAAGTGTTGCGGCCTAGCAACACTCTTCATATTTGGTTCAGTTTAGCTACTGAGAATTTAAAAGAGAATTTTGAGTTTTAAGATAAAATATTAAAATATTATTATTATTTTAAAATTTGAAAAAATTAAAATATTTATTATATTTTATATTTAAGAAGAGAAATCATAATAGCGCTCACACACCAAAAACTTGAACTTTCAAAACTCCAATTGAGGTCACATTTCCACGCACGTACGTACACACGCATATGACAATAAGCGCCCAGATAGAGCTTCTCACATTGTACTGTGGATAAACCCAAGCTTCCTAGCCACCTCCTCATACAATTACGTGGCATACACTCTCCAATCAAACTGAGTACTTTTGCTGCTGCCAGACATGACCCACTCACATCCTCCCCAATTACGAAAGAGCGTGATCATCACGGTCTACAAGACACGTGGGGGGCCAGCACAGTAAAAATGGAACTTGTGGAGATGCATGATCCACTGGCTGGATGCACGGTTGAGTATCCAAAACAAGCATTGAATTGAAATGGAAATATTGAGCTGTGAATTGAAAGTTAGGTCACGAACATCATCACCTCCCTTTAAAATACACACCATTCAAATTATACGAGAAATAAGCTCTAATTCACAATGAATAATATTATATATAGTCGTGAAGTATATAAATATCGTATAGTCATTTTAAAATTTGAAAAAGAGTGACGTATATTATTAAAAAATTAATCTTTATTCATGTGGGTCTCATATTTATTTATGTTTTTATTCAAAATAATTATGCAACGCTTGCGTACTCATGACTGTAATTATTATTTTTCTATTCATAAATAGGCATATTTCGAGAGTCAAGTGTCCATATTTTAATTGGATTGAGTAGTCCTACACTTTTGAGTTATTTAGTTTGACAAGTAGGTAGGTATCACTCCTCCATTTCCAAGTATACAAGTAACAACATGGTGAATACATGTGCATAACTTTAGCCTTATTTGTATTGTAATAAATGGTATCAAAATCAAACTGACTAAAACTATAAAACTTATGTCGTATTGCATATGATAAGATGATCATAAGATTTGACAATATACCTATAAACTGTATAGATATATTTTTTTTATTAATAATAAGGATTTTCCTCCTTCAATAAATAAATAAAAAAAAAGCAAAAAACAATGAAAATGAAAGCTATATTTTACCACTGTTATGTGCAAGGTGGGGAATAGTACACTTCACCATCGTCCATTGATGTGATCTCATAGAATTCAGCAATAGTTTTTCAAACTTGCCCTCATACCCGCGCACTAAAGCAAGGATCCGTTGATTTAAATTATTATTCTTTTTACTCTTCGAGAAAATAAAAAATAAGAAGAAAAAATAAGCCCTGTCCCTCTCTGCAAGTGTGTGTGTATGCGTTTGAAAAAGCTTCGAGAGTGAGAGAAAGGATTAGGAGCAGACATATCATCGGTTCATTCGTCCCCATCTCCACAAATTCTAATCTCTCTGCACGGTCACTCTCCAAACTTTGCAGAAAACACCCACATCGTATCTTGGCGAGTTTGTCTCCGTAAGTTTGGGTTCCTTAAGATCTTTTTCTCTTATACCATACGCGTATTCGAAAAACGGTTTCTCGGATTTCGAGAAACAAGTAAAAAGCTTCTCATGGCCATTTTGGATCCGATCTTAAGTACATAATTATTCCATTTTTTCCACTACTGGGTGGTATTTATCGTACTCTCTCTGTTTTTTGTCTTTCTGATTTATGGGGTTGTGATTTTGATCGAATCCAGGAAATAGCGAGAACAAGGGTGGACTGAAAAGTTAGAATCCAAGGCAATTTTTTTAGAGTGTGTAGGGGGTGGTATATAGCTTTTGAGTGAGCCTGGTGATTGTGCTTACGGCTCCGTTTGAACCAAACAGTATCCGTAAAGATAAGAAAGGGAAGAAGAAAGAAAGAGAGAGGGAAACGGTGGTACCTTTTTGCGATTTTCTTTGTGGGGTTTTTTTTTTTTTATTTTTGAAAAAGAAATTAATGGTATATTACTGTGACGCCAAAAAGGATTTGGCTTTAGCATGCAAGTTGGGTTTCAATAAAGAGGAAGGGAGAGCGTCCGAGGAAGAAAGCAGAACCACTAAACAATGCAAGAGATGAATAAGAAAACGAAGAAGCCGCTGGCAAACGAAGATTCCAAGAAGAAGGAGCGCCACATTGTTACGTGGACTCAAGAGGTTCTCCTTTTCTTTATCTCCTTCATTTGTTCTCTCCCTCTCTCTCTGTTCATGTTATCCATTTTAAATCATTTTTCTTCTCTGGTTCTGATAAATATAAGGTTATGTGAGTTTCAGGAGGATGATATACTCCGCGAGCAAATTAGCCTTCATGGAACGGAAAAGTACAGATTTCGTTCCATTTATCTTTGTTTTTCCTTTAAAAGAAGAACCTTGAAGCGATTTAACTGATTATTTTAATCTATGTTAAAGCAGTTGGGCGATTATTGCATCCAAATTCGGGGATAAAACAACGAGGCAGTGCAGAAGAAGGTTAGTTTGGATTGATATTGTCCATCCAACTATTTTTGAATTTGTACTAAAACTCTTGTATTTTTTTCACTACTAACTTATCTTATATGTGATATATTGCAGGTGGTACACATACTTGAATTCTGATTTCAAGAAAGGGGGTTGGTCGCCGGAGGAAGACATTCTCTTATGCGAGGTACTTGATGTTTCTTTTTTGAAAGTACTACGATGTCATACTTGTGCATCTCTAATGATGAATATCTATATCTTTAAGACTTCAGAGCATATTTTACTTTCTTTCAGTATGGTTGTGACTTGTGAGACGGTTTGCCAGTACCATCACATACAAGATCATTTACTGTCTTTTCAGCTTCTCAGAGGCTAAGCAGAAATATACCCACAACTGTTTTTTCGTATAGATAAGCTTAAGCCATTGTTGGATGTGGCTATGATCTAAGGACTCACTGTGATCTGCAGGCTCAAAAGATATTTGGTAACAGATGGACGGAAATTGCGAAGGTGGTTTCAGGCAGGTACATAAGATTGCTTCCTCACTATGTGCAGTCAAAATATTTTTCTCCTATTGAGGGAAATAAAACTAAGTTTTACTTATCATCCTGCTTATGCAGAACGGATAATGCTGTGAAAAACCGTTTCTCCACCCTGTGCAAGAAGAGAGCAAAGTATGAAGCCCTAGCAAAAGAGAATGCTTGTTCATATATCAATTCAAACAACAAGAGGGTCATACCCCAACATGGGTCCAACATAGATGGAGTTTCAGAAACTGTAGAACCTATAAAGAAGATGAGGTACAGTAAACTTTGAGTGTTTATGAACAAATGTCATTCACATTTTTGCTTAACATGGTATATGACTCATCTCTTTTTGCCATCCAGGAGGACCTACATCCCTGATCTCACAGAAAATTACAACTTAAGAGACAGATCACATAAACAATGTGGAACGACGAATCAGCAGCTGAGAGCTCCTTTTGCTGTACTGGTTCAGAACATCCACAATGTTAATAACTTGCCAGCAGAACATCAAGTCAACAATGCCAAGGATGGTAATTCACCTCACAGAAAACCTGAGATTGAAAAACCTGAGAAAACCTGAGAAGCACATTAGGAGAGAGTACGAGAATAAGGCCTCATTTTTTCAATCTGATAAACATGATGTTGGTCTATTTTTCCCGATGATAATTCTGTTTTCTGTTGGTTATTTGTTTTCCTTTTATCGAATTTTAATCTCACTCTTCCAATTATCCAAAAGCAGATCAGAATGACAAGATTCAGAGTACATTTCTCAAAAAAGATGACCCAAAGATAATCGCTTTGATGCAACAAGCAGAATTGCTCAGCTCACTTGCTCTAAAAGTTAATACGGAGAATACAGACCATAGTTTTGAAAATGCTTGGAAGGTTAGAACTTTGATTTTCAGCTATTAGCTTCCAAAGTTATTCTCTAGTAATGGTCTACTAAAGGTGGTAACAATATTATAGTTCATATGGTTCACATGCATAGGATTTACTTCGACAAATAAATGCATTTTTTCCACTCATACGGCCCAAAACATTCTACATGTATGTGCTTGAAAAATATTTTTAAAAGAATGATCTATATGCCCTTAGTGTTTTGAGTATTCTATATGTACTCCTTAGAGCAGAGCTTTAAATATGACGCAGACTGGTTTTCATATTCTCTGATATTCATCAAATGTATAATTTTCAGGTTCTTCAAGATTTCCTGAATAGAAGTAAAGAAAGTGACATCCTCAATTATAGAATCCCTGATATTGATCTTCATCTTGAAGACATGAAAGATTTGGTAGAGGAATTGAGGAGTAGTGATGAGGAAAGCCAACCATCTTGGAGGTAATATATGGTGTAGATTAAATTCAAATTTATGAAGGATATTTTTTATTTTCAGGTTGAATGACTTGAGAAGGTTTTCCTCCCTAACGTCTAGTTGTTTATCATAATAATTTAGGGAACCTGATCTGTATGAGGAGTCTCCTGGCAGCTCTGAATACAGTACAGGATCGACTCTCCTGTCACATGTGGCCGAAAACAAAATGGAACAACCACAAGCTGACATAGGTTCACTGCATCAGGATATCGCTAGGTCGCAATCAATTCATATTGGAGAACAAAAGGATGTTGATGAATGCCAAAAGGGGATGATTTCTGATGCAACCACAAAGCAAGGTAATGAAATCTTACTCTGGATACAAGGGCCTATCAGATTTTTTTTCTTATTATTTCTCTCATTTCCCCACTGAATTAGAACTACTGATAAAAGATCTAACTCCTTTCAGGGATTTTCATGTCTTGTGATGAACGACCAATTAATGACGGAGTTGTTTCTGCCTCATCAAGTACAGAGTTTGGTTCGCCTCTCCAAGTAACCCCACTATTCAGATCATTAGCAGCAGGAATCCCCAGCCCAAAATTTTCAGAAAGTGTAAGTTACTAGATAACTTTGATTCTACTGATAAAAAACCATTTAGTATAATATTTTATTGTAGCAGAAAATAAGTCTCAATAATTTAAGTCACCAGAAGTTGCTAAGTTCTAAACCATCAAGCCAACTGCCAGCAAAAATTGCAGTGTTAGTCACTGTTTGGGACTCACTGCCTCATTGACTGGTAGCATTAGTGCTATGAAGTGGAAGAGGAGGTCAGTGAGTCTACTGATTATCATCTCAATGGCAGCTTAGAGTCCCAATTCAGACATAATATAAAATTTAAGTAAGGAACTAGTCAGGATTTGAGTTGTTTTTTTTTTTTTGGGTAAGTGTTACAAGGAAAATGGCCTGTGGGATGGCTAGGGGGATTAAAGGGGCAGTGGGTAGAGTACATGGGGAGAGATTCGCATAATGGGTGCTTTCCACAATATTGTGAGAGGCTGCCCAGCTAGCAAGGTTGTGTAATGCATAGTCGGTACTTTAGTGGAGCTTAGTTATTGACCAAGTGGAATAGGATTTAGGACTCATTATTGGCAAAACAGTTCAGACTAGCTGTATCTGTTGTCAAGTCAATGGTAGTAGGAAGTTAGTGGAATTAGAGACTGATAATGGTTAGAATTTGCAAATGCAAACCATCAACCACAAGTAGAACTCAAGATTTACTGATGATCAAGCCAACATCAGGAATATGAATCCAGTATTATTAGTAGTAGCAGTAGTTGATACTATGATTTAATTAAATTATAATGAAGCCTATAATGGTAGTGTAGCAGCAACATTTGTTACCATTTCAGTATAGTGAAAAGCTTACTACTTTTAAAATAGTATACTGAAAGGTTTACTTCTAAGGCTGACAAAGTTCAATCTGATCAAGTTTTGAAACTATAGGGGTTAAGCACTTGGGCAGATGTTGTTCCTAACAGAGAACAATCGCCCCGGAGGGGTATTTTATTTTATAAAATTGGGAGCAAGTTACTTATCCAACTGCAGAGAGAGAGAGAGAGAGAGAGAGAGGAGGGGAGAAAATACAAGAAAGAGAAATTTGGAATATAAGGGACCATCTTTGCAAAAATGAACTCAACTAAGAACTCGTTATCTCTTGGTGACTTGGGTGAACTAAAACTACTACAGTTGCTATCTCTGTTCTCTCTCCTTGGCAACAGTCTTTGATAAAAACTAGATCAACATAAATGTAGGTGATCAGAGATTCCAGTTACTGCCAAGTCAGATTGTATATCATGTTATTAAATCTAAAAAGTGTAGTAGGATATATAGGCATGCTGAGATGACCCAACCAAACATAGAAATAAAAACGAGGTTGACAAAATTTCATAGAGGCTGCCTGTTAATACCCAAGACTACAGATCCTGTTGACAAATATAAACAAGAACAACAGAACCATGTCCAATACTTTGAAGTGCCATTATGCTTTCATTGCTTTGGATTATTATAGGCATTGATGAAAAGTGCAAAAACAGAAAAAAAAAGAAAAACATTGTAAAACACAGCTAGTCTAATAAACTCCACCCCAGGCCTCAAAACTACAATCTTACAAACTTTGTCTCTCCTGCTATAATCATTGTAGAGAATCTTACAAGTCAGCTTATTTAATTATTATGTATCTTCGTCTATATTTATGTCCTGTAGCCATAACTCTACTTTTGTTTCACATATTCAACTTTACCACTGTCTAATACAAAATCAAGCAAATATTACACATGGCATGGTTGCATGATATTATGAAGCAGAATACCATGACGAAAACTTAAGTTTATATATCCAAATAACTGAGAAAACACTCAAGTGTTTGGAGGGGTCATTGCTACTATTGAAACCTTTATCTTAACGTGATATCGTGACCACACATGCAGTTATGTGAAGAAGCTTGGTTGAGCCAAGCAGCATCCTAGATGTTGCCTAGAATTAATTAGTCTACTGCCCAACAACGTAATGCTGAGAAGATTATCTGTGGTGTAAATTTAGCTAAAGCTTATCCCCCCCTTCCTCCTGGGTAACTTTTGTTACCCATTAGTGTGTTAAGAAATGAAAAGATGTGGAACTTTATTAATGGGTCATTAGGAATTTAATGGTGCAGGTTCTACCCCTTATGTGTATTGATAGTTTCCTTTGCTCTCACAATGTGGGAATAGATAACAGGAAACACTTGCTCTTATGATTTACTTGTTCTATATAATTTTTGAAGGTCTCAAAATTTGATCAAGGACTGACCAGGTGATTTTGTTGCATTTTTCACAGGAAAGGAGCTTCCTACTAAAAACACTTGGAATGGAGTCCCCTTGCCCTGACCTAAGTACCAATCCTTCACAACCACCATCCTGCAAAAGAGCACTCCTCCATAGTTTATAATCAGCATCTCTAATATACCTCCCAATAGAAATTCTACATGGTCCAGGTCCTTTGTTGAGTTCTTGCCTTCTCATTTGATTTCAGTTTCCTAGGATTGCAGCCATTTCGGCCTTGAATTTTACATAGGCATGTTGAGATCTGCATTCCAAAACCCCCAGATCTAGAATGTTATGGCGCAGTCTGCCATTCCCCAACACATCTAACGTGTTCTGCATTTTTTGTTCCCCACCAGATTTACTACCTTGATACTCGCATAAACCCAGTGTGCTCGGTGTGCCATTTTTTTGTTTTTTCTTCTCGTTTTATATGGTTTTTGGGTGTTCCAGTTTTTGGTCTTGATTTATGATTTGTACAGAACCTGTTATATAATCCTTAGTCATTGAGAGTGCAAGTATATATCGGCAGCTCGCCTATATATGATGAAAGATATAGAGGAAAAAAGAAAGGAAAATTAACCAGTTGAAATGGATTCCCTTTTTGTTGTTTTTGGGTGTGCAGAGGGTATAGAATAAGGTTTTATTTATATTTGTTTCTTTTGTAATTTTTTCACCTGATTTCTGATGTAATGAAACTTAGTGTGAATGGGTTGGAAATTCTGATTTTGGTGTGCACATACCTCTTGTCCATTTTCTTCCCTTGAACTACTGCACGATCATATCTGCAGAAATCTGTAAAAGAAAAAGTGAGAATTAAGAGACATGCACATACAGCATCATCAAATACGAGTTTCAAATGTAAACTCCAATTTTGTTTTTGTAAAGAACAAGACAACGAAAAGTAGATGACTTCTGATGTTTGAGATAGGAAACCACTGTTAACCACTCTATGGCATTATCGTCTACTTTCTCTCTCATTTCTTCCAAAGACCAGAGGGTAAAACCGAACCAGAAAATTCATCTGAAAAAGAGAAGCAGAGATTGGAGAACAACAAAACTGGAGAGGGGAAACGTAGGAAGTGGAATTCCTTACTTACAGAGGGCAGGGTACCATCAATTCTTGCCTGGGCGTGGCATTGGAGACACTCTGTGTTGTCTCTGAGTTTTCAACTGTGGAAAAGTGAGAAAGTCTTGGGGGACGAAGAATGGTTTAAAACGTTGGTAGTGGAAGAAACCAAGAAGGATCCATGGTGGTGATGGTGGGTAGACAGGTATAATTATGACGAGAGCAAAAGCAATTGGTAAAAGTGAGGAGGGAACTCTCTACAAAATAAAGCGCACTCATTTGCTATTAACCTTCCCCTAAAAAAAACACCTTTATCGAAGGAAGGTGCCATTGATTATTCTTTTTGCCGGTTAATTTGCCATGCAAACTGGTTAGACATTAAGTTGAACTAGTAACGGGGGCATTGAATCTCCTTAAAATCTCTTGCTTTTGTCCGAATAAAATACTTCTAATAATAATAATAATAATAGTAAGCCCAAACTTCTTCCCCTACCTTCTATAAGCAGTAGTATTAGACTTATCAAATTTATCTTTAAAATTTTATTAAAAGTACAAAATTTTCATAAATTCAAAACTTTCATATGTATAATTCCACATTGAATTAACTATTAGATTCATCAAAATAATAATATAATATTATTTTTTTAATAATAATATTTTTAATTTTTTTTCTTCATATTTTGTAATTATACTAATCATATGTACATTAGTAGTTTAATTTAGTACTTAAATAATTAATTTCCAACTAGTTTAGAATAAAATAAAATAAAACCATTGCCTATTAAAATTAGAATAAAATATTAGTTTGAAGGTGAAATAGTAGATCTTCAAATTTGAAAGAAAATCAACAAATATTGTAGCTCAAAACTTCCCAAAGACCCCTTTGATGAATCCAATACATGTTCATTTTAAGTAAATTCATCAAAATTTGAAGATGTATTGGCTTTTGATGAAGCCAATGCTAGTGCTCTAAGACAAGTGAAAGAGGGGAAAGAAAATTAAAAGTCCAATTATGTCAACATTGTTTAAGATTTTGTAACAGATTTGATAAATAAAGTAGTAGAAATTGCAAATCTCAATTCAAGGGTGACTACCTCCAGAAGAAAATGAGAAGGAAATACATAAGATTTCAGTCTTTTTCTATGATTTGATAATTGAGCAACATGGCTCTTACATACTGAGGTTCCCAAATTGGGGCTAACTAAAGTCTGAATCAAAAGAAGGGCTAAAATAAATATCAAGTCGTGACCCAATATTCATTATAGATGTAACCACTACATGCAAAAGGGGCTAAAAAGGTTGAGCCCATCGTAAGCCTATTGGTCAATGCCCTCGACTAGCAGAACTCCCTTTTGTAAAACATCTTCCCAATAGCAAGTACAGCCTCCCACGACCTAAGTACTTCCTTCTTAGAATCCATTTCTTCCTTCTCCATGCACGAACCCTTTTCAGATTTGTTCTTGGTCTTCACTAGTCAATTGGTTATAGGTCCCCCCTTTAGAGCACCTTGCCCATAAGGTGAGGATAGGCTTCTCTTAACTTCAAAAATTCCTCCCATGATGTATCTTCTTCATTTTGTCATTGCCAATGAACCAACACCTCAACCTTTGGGTAATTGTGGAGCTTCAGTAGTCGCCATTTTAGCACTTGTTCAGGTTTAGGCTTCAAGATACCTGAAGAATCTACCGGTGACATTGTTGGAACTACAATAACCCTAGATCCCATTTTCTTTTTTAACTGACACATGAAACATAGGGTGGATCCGCGAGGTTGATGGTAGATCTAACTTGTGCGTGTTGTAAGTTGTGCTTTGGTAACATTGATATTTGATCTCGTGTCTTCAAGGAGGTTTCTAGTGCTTCCAACTGGGCTGTTCCCAGTACATAGTTAATAATTCTCAGTGGTGGGAACCCATACAAAGCTTCAAATGGGGTAAATTTGGTAGATAGGTGCTGAGTGGTGTTGTATCATCACTCGGCAAGGGGAATCCACCATGACTAATCCTTGGGGCGGTCACTGGTGAAACACCTCAAATAATTCTCCAGAGTCATGTTAATAGACTCGGTTTGTCCATTCATTTGGGGATGGTAAGCCGTGCTCATGTTCATATGGATTCCTTGTAAGGTGAACAATTCCTGCCAAAAGTTGCTGGTGAATGTGCTGTCACGATCTAAGATACTTTATAGGGGTAACCCGTGGTGTTTAAAGATGTTCTTCAAAACTAACTATGCCACTGTTTTTACTGTGTAAGGATGTTGTATGGGGTGAAGTGGCTGTACTTGGTAAGCCTGTCTACCATGATCCATAAATTGTTGAAGCCATGAGAATTAAGAAGCCCTTCCACGAAGTCCATAATGATGTGTGTTCGGTGTTGGTTGGGTATAGGCAGAGGTTGTAGGAGTTCACTGGGTAGGGTGTTGTCGATCTTCACCCTTTGGTAAACAATAGTTCCTGATGTTTGACGTCATGCTTTAAACTTGGCCAAAAATCTATCTCCTGACTTTGTGAATAGTCATGTTGAACCCCGCATGGCTTCCCTAAGGGCTGTTGTGAATGAGTTCTAGCAACTTGATTTTAAAGTTTTCTTGGCAGGGAATGTATAACTTGTTCTTATAGAAGAGAAAATCTCCTTTCATAGAGAAATCATGAGCTAATTGTTGGGTCTTGAGCTGTGAAATTAGTGTCTGAACCCCTTCATCCTGGTCATAAACAACCTTCAACTCTTCCAGCCAATCTATGGAGGGAAATGATATTAAGGCCAATGAGACTTCTTCACTGTCTTTCCTTGACAGGGCATCGGCTATCCTGTTTTCAATACCCCTTTTATATTCTACAATAAAGTCATAGCTCAACATCTTAGTAAGCCACTTTTGCTAACTAGGGGTGCCCACCTTCTATTCTAACAAGTATTTTAAACTCTGCTGGTTAGTTTTGATCACAAAACACTTCCCCACTAAATAAGGCTTCCATTTTTGCATTGTTGAAACCAATGCAAAAAATTCCCTTTATAAGTTGACATATCCCTAGTCCTCCCCCTTAAGAACTTGGTTGAAAAAGGCCCAAGGTCTTCCCCTTTGCATTAGGACAACACCAATAGATGTATCCGAGGCATCACATTCTATTGTAAATGGCAAGGAGAAATCAGGTAGTGCCATTGGGGGTTGCATCATTGCTTCCTTCAACTTCTGGAAAGCTTCCCTAGACTCATCATTCTACTTAAATTTATCCTTCTTCAACATCTTTATAAGTGGGGGCAGTAATGCCCCCATAGCTCTTGATAAATCTCCTATAATAATCCGTGAGTCCCAAAAACCCTCTTAGAGCCTTAAGGGAGTTGGGAAATGGCCAATAATTCATGGCCTGTAGGTTTTATGGGTTAGCGTGTACTCCATTGGTAGAAATTATGTGACCTAACTAGGCTGCTTCAAGACGCCCAAACTTGTATTTAGTTTTCTTAGCATAAAGTTGATGCTGCCTCAAGTCTTCCAGGGTTACTTTCAAGTGATCCATGTGCTTCTTCTCATTCTTACTATACACTAGGATGTTGTAAAAATATAATTGTATAAATCTCCTTAAATAAGGTCTAAAAATGTCGTTCTCAGCCATTAGAAGGTGGAAGGGGCATTAGTG
Source organism: Carya cathayensis (assembly GCA_011037825.1). Taxonomy (NCBI): domain Eukaryota; kingdom Viridiplantae; phylum Streptophyta; class Magnoliopsida; order Fagales; family Juglandaceae; genus Carya; species Carya cathayensis. The sequence continues at coordinate 13,863 of QGSO01000715.1, read as the reverse complement.
AGCCCAAATGGCATCACTAGGAATTCACTGTGGCCCTTATGAGTTCTAAACGCTATTTTTTCCACATCTTTAGGTTCAACTCAAATTTGATGATACCCAGACCTTAAATTTAGCTTAAAGAATATTGTTTTTAATTATGACGTTGTTAAGTCCCCTATAATCCACACAAAGCCTCCAAGTGCTGTTGGCTTTCCTTACCAATAAGATAGAGTTCCTTCACGATCTTTTCTATCTCATCCCTCTGAAAGTAAGGATATCTATAGGTTTGAATAGAGATTGGTTTAGCCCCTAGGCCTAAATTAATTGCATGATCTCCTGCCCTTGAAGGGGCTAAGCCCCTTGGTTCATCAAACACATCAGCAAAGGCCTTAAGTAAGAGTTGTATTTTAGGTGTTGGTTCCTCTTTGCCATCCATTTCATTTAGTTTTGCTCTTAGTAATAGTTGTAGTTGTATGCCCCATTTTTTTTCCAACTTATTCCCTTGGTGCAATGAGCCTTCTTCAATGGTTGAGTAGCGACTAGTCCTTTTAGCTCCACGGGCCTTCCTTCAAAGGTAAATTTCATTGACAGCTCCTTGAAGTTTCACAGTATTGGTCCTAGGCCCCTTAGCCATTGAACCCCCATGACCATATCACAACCTGCAAGGGTCAACACATGTATATCCAACGAGAATCTCACACTCTTTATCCAAACCTCCAGTCTTTCAATTTTGCCCTCACCGGGCAACAATGCTCCATTGGCCACCTTCACTTTGACAGTTTCATCTATGTTCATAGGTAATTGATTTCTTTTTGCTATTGTTGGATTTAGAAAGTTGTGGGTTGACCTCGTGTCAATCAAGATGGTAATCTAGGCATTTCTTATTTTTTTTTCCTTTAAATCCAATGGTTTTAGGGCTTTGTGAACCTATGAGAGCATTTAGTGAAATTTCTAGATTGTCTTGTGTGATGTCTATCTTCAACACCTCCATTTTCCTCTCCTTCTTGGGTTGACCCATGTTCTTACCAGTATCAATCTCAAGATCTTGAAAAGCTTTTCAAGGATGTACAGCTTAGGGTTCCGGCACCTATAGCCTAGGCTCCACTTCACATCATAGTGGTAACATAGTCCCATCTCCCTCCTCTTTTTCATTTAATTCTAGTTTATTTTGTGGATGGGTATTGATGACTTATGTTGGGTTGGGGTTTTTTGTGGTGGTGGATGGCTGAAATCTGGTATGTAAGTTAGGATTGGCTTATTGGTTTTTTATTTTTTTGACAGATTGAGGTTTTCTTCTTGTAACTTGGATAAGCTATAGGCAGTAGTTAGGTTTGAGGGATTCAGCATTCTCACCAGAAGCCTGATCTCATCCTTTAATCCACTTAAAAAACAACTGAGCTTATAGATGTCAGATAGCCCCTTAATCTATTGGATAAATTCTCAAAGCAAGACTTGTAATCCTCCATAGACCCCCCTTGTCTCAATTTAGTTAAAGTTTTCATTGGGTCATCATAACCATTAGGGCCAAATATAACTAATAAAACATTCACAAAAACACCCCAATTGTTAAGTGACCCGATTCTTTCATCCCATGAAACTAGACCAAGACTTGCCCCTCCATGTGAAAACAGACCAATCTAATATGATGGTGGGGTATAGGGGTAGTCTATTGTGGAAAACAAAAAATTGGTTTACCTTGTATAACCATCCAGTTGGGTCCTCACCTTGAAAGGTGGGAAAATCCAAGCGGAGAGATCTGGTTTACACTTCACCCAGTGAGTTGTTACTATTATCTTGGTTGTGGAGCCCTTGATGAGGACTCTCCTTGATATGGGCTATGATTTTTTTTTTTTTTTTGGATTTCTAGGATTAAAGCTACTAACTGTTGCATGGCAGTGTCTCCTTGTCTTTTCAGGGCTGTCATTTCACTTTCTAAATGGTGATACTGAGTCTCCAACCCGTGATACTGGTTTTCACCTTGTTGTACTGCACATATGTGAATTTCTTTGAAGCTGGCAACCCTTCCTGCAGCTCTTTCAGCCTTGTCCCATCTGCCATTGTAGAAAAAAAGTTTGTATTTGCACAGAGATCATATCTCTTTGATACCAAATTTGTAACAAATCTGATAACTAAAGTAGTAGACATTTCAAATCTCACTTTGAGGGTGAGTACCTCCAGAAGAAGGTGGGAAGAAAAAATAGAAGATTCCAGTCTTTTTCGATGATTTGATAACTAAGTAACATGGTTCTTACATACTGAAGTTCCCAAATTGGGCCTAACTAAAGTCTGAATCAAAAGAGAGGCTAAAATAAATATCAGGTCGTGTCCCAATAGTCATCACATACGTAATCACTAAAGAAAAAACTACATGCAAAAGAAACTAAAAGGGATGAGCCCATTAGAAACCCGTTGGTCAGAGCCCTTGACTAACATAACTCCCTTTTGTAAAACACTTTCCTAACAACAAGTATAGCCTCCCACGGCCTAAGTACTTCATTCTCGGAATCCCTTTGTTGGTCAATTGGTCATAGATTTATAGGATAATAAATTGAAAATGAAAACAAATATAGGCATTAATATGATTCTATAATATTTTTTTAATAATTATTGTTGGTATGAGTTTAACTATTAATATTAAATATTTAATAAATATTATAATTTTAAGATCATACAATTCAAACGATAATTGTTAAAGGATATTTTAATCCCGATTGATGGTACGATTGAATCAGTATAAGGATATTCACTTGACTAATTATTATAAATTGTAAATTCAGACAAACATTTTGCCTTTCCTGTTGAGAACCATTCATCTCAAACCACTCTCTGCCATTCAAACCCTAACCACTAGCTTCCCCATTTTTCCAACATTTTTGATATTACTGCCTCACAATCACATTCCAACCAAATCAATACAAAGCTAGCCCTCATGATATAGATCGTTAGAGCACTAGTAGTGGATTCAACAAAGTTATATTTTGGCCAAACTTTAACTAATTTGCATAAAATCTTATTATAGTGGACTCAATAAAACTACAGTGATTTTAGTTTTCATCATTTTCACTGGTTGAATTTGGCCAACCCATCTTGCTGGCCAAATATTATTTTGGCATAAAAAATTCATCTTTCCCACGTGACTAACATTTTGCACAATCAACAACTAAGAAAAAAGTCATCTTTGTCTAAAAAACATGATCTGCATTTTGCACAAATATCAAATCGTCGTCTCCCACGATCTAGTACGTGTGCTTTTCTGCAACTTCTCTATTTGCATCGTCTCTGAAACTCTATCGAAGTCATCTTCATCTGCAACTTCTCTCTGTCGAAGTGTCTTTGTCGACTTCTCTACAATTTCTTCTTTGTCGAGTTCTGCAAAGTCTGGTAACAATTTCATTAATTTCTTCTCATTAGTTATTTTTTCTTCGTCGACTTCATCTGCAATTATTTTTTAACATAAGACTTGAAAATGATGACTTCATGTGCAATTTATTCTCCGTCAACTTCATCTGCAATTATGTTATGCAATTTCCTTCTAAGGATAGTTAAGATAAATCTATTTGGTGCCCCACTAATAAATGAATGTTCAAGTAAAAGTTATTTTTAGCATGCTATGTGCTCATGACAGCTCTCCTTTACCTTGGAAGATTACTTGGCGACATAAGACTCCTCTGAGAGTGAACATTTTTGCATGGATAGAAGATTTAGGAAAAATTCTTACCTTGAATGCGTGAGAATAATGGGGTAATTGTGGTTCACCTTTTACTTCATTGTGATGTAACTAGTACTTTATGGAACATGATTTTAGCCTATTTGAGATGGATCAGGTCATGCATTTTTGTGTTGTAGATCTTTAGCATGTTGGAATGAACAATTTTTATTTTTGTTTTTTATTTTTATATAGGAAATAGACTTCATTTCATTCATAAAATCGAAGTTACAGTTGTGACTGATAAATATTGGAAAAACCCATATTACAAGCCAAACTAATCACCTTTTGGGGCTTCCCCGCACGCAAATTTCTGTGTGACGGGTATTGTTTTAACTTCTATAAACTCTTTACTAATAAAACTTTATGAGATATGAGACTCTGTAAAAACAGAGATGTTCATCCCAGTTTGTCTGAGATAACAACAATACTCTATAAAAATAGAGATAACTATACCCAATCTCCAAAGGAGGAGAGGGAAACCATCCCCCATCCTCCTAAGGAGGAGAGAGTTCTCCTGTTATGGACAAAAGTCTAATAACTCATTTCTTTTATTTTACCTAACACAAACAATTGAACAAAAAAAAATTATAGAAAACTGAAATAAAAAAAAATCTAAAAATACACTGCTTACGGAGGCTGTAGTGGTGTGTGAAGGACACGCCCGACTCTAGGAGAGTGCTAGACTGTTGATCCTGAACGTACCAAAGTCACTGGACCTAGAAACGCCACGCGTGGCAACATAAGAAGTCTCCTATGAGGTGGCACATGGAAGCCATGCATGCGCTTTGACTTGCGCATGAGGAGCACGTGACGCTTCTTTTGACGAAACATTCAGCAGTCTAAAAGATCGGAGGCTGAGGAAGCCCGCAGTGGGGCGCGTGGTGGCGGCTAGCCTCTGGAAAGCATCAAAACATCGATTCTCCATGCTTTGACCATAATGGACAATTCAGTAGTCATCAATTAGCATTATTGGAAAAAATGAATCTTTCTTGTCAGTTGTAGTATATATGGAGAAAAAAACTAAGTGTAGTTTCAAAGATTGTGAGAAGTTGGTGATGGATCTTTCTTAACACCTTGTGGATGGTGGTCTACATTAATGTGGTCTTTTCCTTTTCCTTTTTGTTGATTGATTATAAGTTTTCTGTCCAAATGGTCCATTTTCTTTCATCATTTTCCGTTCTTGGGCATGGCACTTTCATTATCAAAAGTGATCGATGGCATAAATCTAAGAAAAAATAGATGAAAGAAAGGTGACATGGATTTTATGACAAACAAACATTTAACTCTTTGCTTAATTGAGTATTGACTATCAATTTCATTTTTACCAGTTTTTGTAACTTGCAGTGCTTTTATATTCCTAACTCATATTTGTAATGAGTATTCTTGTAAATATCTTCCATCTTTAGAGTTCAAACTGTTCATTTAAAATTCTCACATCTCTCGTTAGGAATGGATCCATCTACTTATCATGATGCCTACTTCACAAATCTTTTAAATAACAATGACTTTTTTATGAGTGCCACAAATAAGATTAATGAACATCAACTCTCTCCTCCCCAAGTTGAGGTTATTGAGGTTGAACCGAGTGGATGAAAAACACGAGGTAATAATTTTAGTAACGAGGAAGATTTGATGCTTGTGGAGGGATGGTTTGAAGTTTCCTGAGATGTGGTGCAAGGGAAAGATCAAAAGCACACGATGTTATAGAAAAGAATTTATAAATATTTTGAGGAAAATAAGAAATTTGATTCTTTACGTAACTACACATCTATAATAAATCAGTGGTCGACAATTCAACAATCGATAAATAGGTTTTGTGGTTATTTGACTCAAGTTGAAGGAATGATTTTTGAACATGCTACTTATTCAGAAACATGGTACATTATGTATGTAGATTGTCAAGGCAAAGGTCATATTCCTAGAGTTAGAGAAGAAAACTTTTAACTTTGATAATTGTTGGTAGGTATAGAGATTCCATCCAAAGTGGGTGGAACATATGGAAATAGTGAAGCCGAAGAAAAAACCAAATTCGAATGGTTCAACACCAAATTCAATAAATTTAGGCAAAGATGAGGATTTTCATGTAGCATCTTCAAATTTGGATTGACCAATGAGCTGTAAAGCAGAAAATGAGTAATGAAAGAGAAAAGAAATGACAGATTCTGATTCTCTCATGTACTAAATGAGATGAAGGAAATTAGAAAGAGTAAAATTGTACTTATGCAAGAATCATGTGATCATGACAATAAGATGTTGTGTCTTAGGCAAGAGGAAGTGAGTCTTAGGCAATTGAAAGTGAGTCTTTGGCAAGACAAAATGTGTATTCAGAAAGAGAAGGTGGTACTTGAGCAGGAGAAAGTACGGAATGAAGAAACGAAAGAAGATGAAAGAATTATGACAATAAATACAAGTACCATGCCTCCAATGCTACAACAATACTATCCTCAACAACAAATGGAAATATTTGCAAGTTGTGCTAAGAAAAACTAGCTATCATGTATTTTATGGAGTAAAATTTTATTTGTAGTTTGTTGGCTATTTTGATCTTATGGATTCACGTTTAAGTGATGTTTTGAACCTTGGATTGTATTTGACATGGAGTCTTTTATGTTTGTTGGTTACTTTAACTCCAATGTTGGTTATGTTTTATGAAGTAATGTTTACTTGATGTGTTAGGAGAAATTTATGTCTGTTGGCTTTTTTAATACAACCATAAAATAGAAATACAATAATTAACATTAATACAACTTTAAACATTAATACAAAAATAAATTCTAATACAACCATATGCCATAAAACATTAATACACCAATACCACTAAATTCAGTAATACAACAACAAATATTAATATAACCATAAACTTTAATATAACTTTAAAGCATTATGTGACATTATATTGTTACCATAAGTGCTCGACGAGATCTACTTGGACTTGATAATGGATTTTCCTATCCCTAAAAGCATAATGGCATTGAATGAACTCGCTAAATTTAGGTGTAGGGCCAGTTGACACTAGATCATGTGTGCTTTCTGTCAACTGTTCATATTCGAACTCTTCTTCTCTGTTGTTAGCACATTCATCTTCAATGATCATATTATGTAAAATCATGTATGTTATCATAATATCGTTGAGTGTTTCAATGTAAGAAAATGGTGTAGGTCCACGAATTATAGCAAATCGTGCTTAAAGCATACCAAAAGCATGCTCTACACCTTTCCTTGCAGACTCTTAGGCTGCAGCAAAGTATTTTTTCTTGTTTTCTTGGAGAGTTGAGATGGTTTTAACAAATGTTGCCCATTGCGGATAAATATCATCAGCAAGAAAGTATCTCATTGCATAGTTATGACTATTAATAGTGCAACTAACAGTCAGAGAGCGCCCTTGAGCAATGTTAGAAAATATAAATAGGATCTATCAAGCATATTTATTGTTGAGTACTGTGGAGTCTGGTCCACATCGCTCGAGTGGAGGCATTGACTGCTCGAGCGAAGTCAGGCAGAGTGGAACGCTCGAAGACAGATCAATAGTGAGTTCGAGCGGTTGCAGGAAGGGAATTCGCTCGACGCGCGCTCGACACGCTGCTCTAGGGAATATTGATTTTACACGAATTTTAGGTTTTTTCCACCGTTTGATTATATATATGTTAATTTTTAACATATGGCTGTACTATAGAAGAACAGTAATCGCCCCACCATTGTATTGTGATTCCTCAGTAATAAATATCCTCTGCAGCTCCTGTGGACGTAGGCAATTTATCGAACCACGTAAATCTTTGTATCGTGTGTGATTGATTTTTCTTTCGTATTCATTTTTCACTTTATTGTTATCGCTTTCACAACAATTGGTATCAAGAGCCAAGGTTTGGTTTTGAGGGAAAACGATGGCTGGAGACGAAGTGGAGGTATTGGGAATCGGGAAGTTTGATGGCACGGATTTTGGATGCTGGAGGATGCAGATAGAGGACTACCTCTATGGGAAGAAACTTCATCTTCCAATATTGGGAAAGCGATCGGAAAAAATGGATGAGGCTGATTGGAACCTGTTGGATCGATATGTTTTGAGGGTTATTCGATTAAACCCTGTCGAGATCCATTGCACACAACATCATCAAGGAGAAGATGACTGCGGATCTCATGCGGCCTTGTCAGGTATGTATGAAAAGTCGTCAGATAATAACAAGGTACATTTGATGAAAAAGTTATTCAATTTAAAGATGACAGATGGTACGGCTGTTGCACAACATCTGAATGATTTTAATACTATCACAAATCAATTGTCGTCTGTTGAAATTGAATTTGATGATGAAGATACGTGCACTGATATTATTGACTTCAGTATCAAATAGCTTGGAAGCCATGAGAATGGCTGTCAGTAATTCTGCCGGTAAATCTAATTTGAAATATAATGATATTCGTGATTTGATTTTAGTTGAGGAGGTGCGCAGGAAAGATTTAGGTGAGACCTCGGGTTCTAGTTCGGCACTAAATGTTGATTCACGAGGGAGATCACAAGTCAGGAACTCAAACAAAGGAAGATCAAAATCAAAGCACAGGGGCAAGAGCAAGTTGAGGCCTAATTAGCAGGCAAGTTGTTGGAATTGTGGCAAAGATGACCACATAAAGAAGAACTGCAAAAATCCTAAGAAGACTGAAAATGATAGTACTAATGTGGTAAATGAAGAAGTACTGGATGCACTATTGCTTGCAGTTCATAGTCCAGTTGATGACTGGATACTGGATTCTGGGGCTTTCTTCCATACATCTTCCCATCGGGAGCTAATGCAGAACTATGTTGCAGGTGATTTTGGGAAAGTGTATCTGGCTGATGGAGAGGCTTTGAACGTAGTGAGAATGAGGGACATTGACATTGCACTCCCTAACAAGAACAAATGGACCTTACAAAAGGTCAGACACATTCCTGAGTTAAAGAAGAACCTCATTTTTGTTGGGCGGCTCGATGAATGTGGTCATTCAGTAGTGTTCTTAGATAGCACTTGGAAGGTTACAAAAGGGGCATTGGTGCTGGCTCGGGGTAAGAAAACTGGTAAACTATATATGACTACTGGTTTGATTAACACTATTGCTACTACCGTTGTAGATAGCACATCAGATTTGTGGCATTACAGGCTTGGCCATATGAGTTAGAAGGGTATGAAAGAACTTCTGTTCAGAGGCAAGCTACTAGAACTGAAGTCAGTTGATCTCAGTATGTGTGAGAGTTACATTATGAGGAAACAAAAGAAGTGTTGCCCAGATGACTAACACAAGAGGGGGGTGAATTGAGTTGTATTTAAAAAAATAACAATTATAAATCAAATATATAATATAAAATATAAACAAAATATGAAACAACAATAAATATAAAGAGTAAGGGTAAGAGAGAAGCAAACTCAGTATGTTAACGAGGTTCGGCCCCATTGCCTACGTCCTCGCCTCAAGCTACCCCTTGAGGATCCTTGAATTCATTATTCAACCTCCTTCAGGTAGAGATAGAAACCTATTACATATTTGAACAACACCGCTACAAAGGATCCGTGTAGAACACCCTTTACACTTGCAATCACCTTACACGTGATAATTTAACTATCCTTGTATAGAACACTTTCTACACGCACAATGGTTATACACACTCTTTTACTGATACAAGAATTGATAGTGGGTAGGTTATCAGAAAACACTCCTCAATGAGTGAAATAAGAATAATACAACGCAAACTATATCTCTCAAAATGAACAAGGGATAATGCTCAATATTTAGAGAAGAGAGAATGAAAGGTTTGAATGAATGTTGTATGCTTTTGGTATTATGAATGTGAAACTCTCAAATGATCTATTTATAGGCATATGAGATTTCATATTCAAATTTAAAAAGATTCACATGTCAAAGACAACATCATTCACTTTTCAAAAAATTCAAACATAATCTTTTTACTTCTTGCATATGACAAAAGGAGTATACTTTACTTTTCAAAAAATTCAAACCTAATTTTTTACTTTTTGTATATAACAAAAGGAGCATACTTTACTTTTCAAAAATTTCAAACCTACTATTTTACTTTTTGTATATGAAAAAAGAAGCACACTTTACTTTTCAAAAATTTCAAACCTAATATTTTACTTTTTGCATATGACAAAAGGAGCACACTTTACTTTTCAAAATTTTCAAACAAAGACATCTATCTTTTGCATAAGTCAAGAAAAGCATCTATCACTTTTGAAAATATTCAAATAAAACATGCACATGTGAAAGATGACAATCAATCATCTTAATATTTTCAAAATTCAAACTTTTAATCATGTCATGCACATGTGAAAGATGACAATCAATCATCTTTCAAAATTTTTAAATTTAATTTTCAAAAAATTCATGCACATGTGGAAAATGTATTTTAATGATTTATGATAAAATATTAATTTTGAGGCTTAATCCTAATTTTGAATTTTTAAGAGATTTACAACATTACTTTATGACTTTAATGTGAATTTATTTCCTTCCTACTCATGCTTGGTTCCTTGATGTGCTTGACTCTATTGTGTGAACAACTTGAGCTTGAGATTCCTTTAATTTTGAATTCATTTGTTATAATCAAAATCCATGTGTAGATTTATAATCACACGAAACTTGAAATCTTGGGTTCAACAAGAATTTCAGCTTCTTGAAAAGTGGTTGAACGCCTAAGACAGGAAAATTGGATCTAGTGCACACAGATGTGTGGAGACCTTCCCCAGTAACATCTCTTGGAGGTTCTCGTTATTATGTCACGTTCATTGATGACCACAATAGGAAGGTTTGAGTTTATTTTTTGAAACATAAATGTAACAGCCCGCTAAAATTATCAGTTTTGGATTCTTTCCCGACAGCAATCACATCTCTCTCGTCTTAACCCTCTATCTTTAGTTATTTATGTTTAACATAGTTGATTTGGTTGGCTGTAGACTGTGTAGTTAGTGTTTGTGGAGTTCGCTGCGTAGTTGTGAAACGAAGTGTGGTTGTGAAGTGTTAGGCTTGATTTTGTAGTTTTGTGGACTGTGCTGTGAAGTATAGGCGTGAGATGGATGCCGTAGATGTGATACGGCGGGTTGTGTGAAGAGAATACGCGTGTAGCGTATTCTGTGTAATGCAGCGACGCGCCGCGCGACATGCGCTGTAGTGATGTGGGTCGTAGAAGGAAGGGAGTACGCATGTAGTGTACTCCGTGTGGTATGGCGATGCATCGTGTGATGTGCATCGTGTTGATGAGTGTTGTAGCGAAGGAAGTACGCGTAGCGCGTACTCCGTGTCGCGTAGCGATGCACCGTGAGACGTGTATCGCAGTGATGGGTTTTGTAGTGTGAATGGAAGAGAGTTCACGTGAGTGTACTCTGTACTAAGTCGTGATACACCGGATGGCGTGTCACGAAGGGTTGAATGGCGTAGCAGAGAAGTGTGGAGCGTATGGTGTAATGTTGGGAAACTGTATGACAGTGTCCCGAAGCAGTGATGATATGGATTATAGTCCGGGATGACTGGTGTCATCTTGTGGTTGACTATGGCTAAGAGTATATGGATTGAGAAATGAGTTGTTTGTTTGGTTGTTATTGATAATTTTAATGAACTTGTTTTAGTGCAAAGGCTTTCTGAAGTCAATTTATCTCTTCCGAGTATAGTGAAACCTCAAGTTGGCCGTGGTGTTGCAAGTGCTTACAATATGGCAATTGAGTTCAGAAGTGAAAATCTTAAGGACTTGAGTGTTCCTCTTCCAGCTGTTGTGCAGTTCCTCGTGTCTCGCGCTCTATTCTCATAGAACGCGACGATCGAGGTAAGTTAGCCTCTAACTTACTATCAGTTTATTGTGTATGTGTGATGGGTAAGAGAACTATAATTTATGTATGTATGTTCTCGTATATGCCATGTCATGCTATGTCATTACATGTTTATCTGCTATGTATGATTTAATCTCTCATGAATAATTATCTGTTACATAATCTTTTCTGTCATACAATGTTGTATGTTATAAGTATGCCATGTTAAGTATGCCATAAGATACATGTATGCCATTAAATGTTTATGATTAAATCATATTGTGCCATTTACAAGCATACGCCATGTTAGAAAAGTATATGATATTAAATAATATCTCATGCATTAAGAAAGATAAGACATGTTATGTTACGTATAATACGTGGGGCCACAACAACTGTGGAGTACGTATTATATTTTATGTTACGTATAATGCGTGGGGCCACAACAACTGTGGAGTACGTATTATATTTTATGTTACGTATAATGCGTGGGGCCACAACAACTGTGGAGTACGTATTATATTTATGTTACTTATAATGCGTGGGGCCACAACAACTGTGGAGTACGTATTATATTTTATGTTACTTATAATACGTGGGGCCACAACAACTGTGGAGTACGTATTATATTTTATGTTACTTATAATGCGTGGGGCCACAACAACTGTGGAGTACGTATTATATTTTATGTTACGTATAATACGTGGGGCCACAACAACTGTGGAGTACGTATTATATTTTATGTTACGTTATAATAGCGTGGGGCCACAACAACTGTGGAGTACGTATTATATTTTATGTTACTTATAATGCGTGGGGCCACAACAACTGTGGAGTACGTATTATATTTTATGTTACTTATAATGCGTGGGGCCACAACAACTGTGGAGTACGTATTATATTTATGTTACTTATAATGCGTGGGGCCACAACAACTGTGGAGTACGTATTATATTTTATGTTACTTATAATGCGTGGGGCCACAACAACTGTGGAGTACGTATTATATTTATGTTACTTATAATGCGTGGGGCCACAACAACTGTGGAGTACGTATTATATTTTATGTTACTTATAATGCGTGGGGCCACAACAACTGTGGAGTACGTATTATATTTTATGTTACTTATAATGCGTGGGGCCACAACAACTGTGGAGTACGTATTATATTTTATGTTACATGAAGTATGGGGCCACAACAACTGTGGAGCATACACTACATGAGACAGCAATTGTGACATGTAGAATACGTGGGGCCACAACAACTGTGGAGTACGTATTATATTTTATGTTATGTGTATTCATGGGGCCACAACAACTGTGGAGCATGAAGTATGGGGCCACAACAACTGTGGAGCATACACTACATGAGACACAGCAATTGTGACATGTAGAATACGTGGGGCCACAACAACTGTGGAGTACGTATTATGTTTTATGTTACTTGAATACGTAGGGCCACAACAACTGTGGAGTACGTATTAACGCACGTTATTAATCAAGACAATTGAATAAGATTTCAAGTTTATGTTAAGTCCAGTTTCAGATCAAATACATGATAAGTCAAGTTTTAGATCAAGTCCATGTTATGTTATACTCACGTACATGTTATGTTCAAGTTTATGTTATTTTCAAGTTCTTATTTATGTTATGCAGGTTTACGTTCATGCTATATTTCAAGTCCATGTTATGTTTCATGTTCATGTTATGTTGTTTGTTCATGTTATGTTTTAAGCTTAAGTTCATGCCATGTTAAGTCAAGTTCAGTTCACGCTTAAGTTCTGGTTAAGTCATGCTATATGTCAAGTTATACTATGTTTATGTATGACTATAATTATGCATTTATGCTTTTACTGCCATGCATGCATTTTTAACCTGTGTGTGAGTTTTATGTTAACTTACTGAGATTTGTAATCAAATCTCACTGTGGTAGTCCCAACTACCATTCCCCCCGAATGGTAGATCTTGTTACAGGACCCAAAGGAGAATTGGAATCTGACCAACTGAATACGGTCGACTAGGCCACGGTGCGATGTTGATGATGGTATAGTATTTAACTTAGGTTAATACTTGTACTTTTGGAGTTGTATCTCAAGTATTCTTTTGATCACAACCATTTTAGACTAGTGTGGTGATCACGGCTTTTTAGTATGCCTTTATGTATGAAATATGTTTCAAGTATTTGGGATATTTTTGGTTTGGTGCATAGTTTTGCTAAAGAGAAAAATTATCCGCTGCGAATATTGCATAATGCTAGATGCATGTTAGGAACATTGCATCTTATCTGTCATGAACGGGGGCAGGTAACCTTGTGTTGCATGTCTCGACGCTTCAAATGTCCGTTCAATCCCAAGCGGAATTTGGGGGCGTCACAGGTGGTATCAGAGCAATACG